>RDPX01000130.1:1074714-1088820 GCA_003991215.1 Morbakka virulenta | reverse complement strand
ATATTAATGATTTTAACATCATATGCTTCAAAAAATAGGGAGGAACATATTCTAAGTTCAGTTCAATGAAATAATTTAAGTTAATCATTAAGCTTGTTTCATTCAATAATTATGTCCTAAAAAGGTTTTCTTTTGGGCAGGAAATTTTAGCAGCATGGTAGAGGTTAGCATACTAAAGCCTACAACCGTTTTATGTCCAAAGTTAATGCGTCTAAGGTGCGACTTCACAATTTGCATGCCACATGACTCCCTGAAAATATCATCCCTATACTACAGGGCCGGATATAGACTTGTTGCTGACAAAAATCTTCTTCTTCTTCTTCTTCCTGCGGTTTTGTTCCATCGCTTGGACAGGGGCGGCCGCTCAACACAGTCTGCGCCACATTCCGCGCTCCTTGCAGTCCTCTGGATTTGCTCCAACTTGCCTCATGTCTTCCCTTACAACATCTCTCCATCTCAGCTTCTGCCTGTCTCTGCTCTTTTCCCCCTGAACTGTGTCCTGCCATGCTTGCTTTATTGGGTTCTCCTGGTTCCTCCTCATTACATGCCCATACCACTTTAATCTTGCTTCCCCTGGTCTTCCTGACTATGTTTGGCACATCGTCAAACCTTCGAATGTCTTCGTTGGTTCGGTGTTCCAGAAGCGATATACTACATATCCACCTCAACATTATCATTTCTGTCACTTCAAGGGCCCTTTCCTCTGCCTTTCTTAACGTTGCTGTCTCTAATCCATACAGTAGCACAGGTCGTATGACTACTGTGTAGATCTTGGTCTTTAGCTTCAGAGGCATCTTTTTGCCGCGAACTACCCCGCTAACGTCTCTCCACTTTCTCCAAGCTCTGCTAATCCTGGCGTCTATTTCTTCTAGACATCCACCCTGCTTTGATAGAATTGAGATGAGGAAGCAAAATCTTCCCACTTGGCTGATTTCAACATTCTTTGTCTCCTTGATACTCACAACTTGTCTTGTTTTGCTTGACACCATCACTTCTGTCTTCTTGCTGTTGACTTTCAGTCCCTTCTTTTCCAATTCCTCCTGCCACAGTTGAACCCTTCGCTCCAGCTCTTCCTTGCTCTTGACTGTAAATAACGAGATCATCAGCGTACAGTATTTTGTTGCTGACAAAAATAGCACCATGTTAAAAAAACAATGAGAACTTAAATTCTGAACATATCAAGAAATATGATTCAAGCGTTCTTTTAATGGTATCGTTTAGTAAATAGAATTATTTACATTGAGATGTCTATTGTTACTAAAAAGTTAAAGAACATATTCGTAGACGTTCATTTGGAATAAGACAATATTGTGTTTATTATACCATCTTTATGACAGATCATTAGAGAATCGCTTGAAAAGACTGATATTGCAAGTGACGGGGTTTTTTTACCTAATCCTTACAATAGATTTTCTGTACAAATTATTAAAACCTTACTAAATCTTTACTTTTGGTGAGTGAATTTACCTTTTTACCTAAAGTTACCTCACGTCTTTATACATTAATATTTTAAATACATTTTGACTACTTTGGTGAAATTGTATCTCTTGTTGAAAAACCAATAATACTTAAGATAATAGTAATAGTAATAAAAGCATTAGTTAATAACATCCAGGCTGAGGAATTAAAATGTATTATAGTAAAAACACTATCAATTGACTATTTCAGACAAAATAAGTTTATAGCACATGTAATTATTATAAAGGAGGAATACATATATTTAATAAGACTTTTTAATGGTTAAAAGCCATGCAAGGCATAATGCTATCAAGTGCCTGGTACTATGAAGGAATGACAGAAAAAAGAAAAAACAAAAAAAAAGTTAAAGAAAGAAAGCTTAGCTAAGAAACAAGAGTCAACCTTTCACTTAAAAACCTTCATGTCATATGATTTAGGAGGGCACTCACAATTTAAAGAGCTTCACATCGTCTTTGAGGCTTTACCCATAAAGTGCAAGAATGTGAGTAAAGACAAGATGAAGGAAAGCTGTCAAAACAGAAATACTGGAACAAAAACTATGCTATGTAGCTATGGAGGGAAAATACTATAAAGATAATCGGCTTTTCTGGGTCTATTTAGACCAGTACTACCACATACCTAATCTACACCGCCGAATGTAGTAATCTGTCCTGAACACGCATATTCATTGCACCCCCTGACCACTGAATGCCTATCCTGTACTGGGGGTATTTATTTGTCTGAACTTGCCAAAGTAAGAATAAAAAAAAGTGTCCAAATGCATGACATAGATTCAGGCTAAAAACATGCTGTGTTACTTAGACCTTTGGTGGTGGACGTGGTACTAAATAGGGCTACACTGGACACTGTTAACCACACATTCCCCTCCTGATAGATTGGCGATAAATTAACACTACCACCGGTTTTTCCAGAGAAACCATCTATAGGATGGCTGCCATCTATAGATTTAACAGCTTCAGACGCCAAACTGATATCTCAGTGTCGTTGGGTGGACTTCCAAAAACTGAAAATTGATGACGAATATTCCAATTTCCTAAAAGTAATCAAACCGAGGCGCCCACAATTGAAAACTGATTTCAAAATGTTCACAGTTAAATAATACTAACATCAAGCTTCAACGAAAAAGGTTTATTTCATTAGTGAAACAATAGGTAAAATTCACTAAAAGAACAAAAAATTCTGCAAGAAAAGCATAGTTAACTCTTTACCTTGCTTTCAAGCAATATGTCAGACTCATTTTAAACCTGAATCACTAAAAGAATTATTGTATTATTGAGAGGATCCTTAAAGAAAGAAAGAAAAGCTGGAAAACATGTTAACAAAAGACAATCAAATCACAAATGTGACATCAAGAAAAAAAAGACCGTTTGTTAATAAAATTGATATATTTCTTTTATTTCTTCACTTTACTATTTGCAGACGTTGTGTGGACTGTCACATGTTGTATTAAAGGTAGGGCTCTGCTGTGTCAGTCTCAAACAATCCCACAACAAAAACCGTCCTACTTTTTTCATTCAGCTTTTAGGACAGTTACGTTTGCTATACATAAGATGATGAAAATCCTTGTAAACTGATATGGAACACATAGAGTATTGTGCCAAACTATTATCATTGATTTTATCATTGATTTTCACGATCTTATCATGAAACAGTAATGATCTTGATGGTAATAATCCTGTAAATATATAGCAGAATACTTGCTCTAATAAACTGATAAACATAGATAGATAGATAGATAGATAGATAGATAGATAGAAATATAGATAGATAGATAGATAGATAAATAGATAGATAGATAAATAGGTGGATAGAAACTATGCAACAAGGCAATAATGAATCGAATTGTTTTAATTGGCCCATATGTATAGATTAACAACTTAGATTAGTAGCTATTTGGCTAATCAATTAATCTATTAGTTTGGTAAGCAAAGTTGTACGCGAGTGAGTATTCGGTGGAGTATAAAGCTAATTACTTGGTATTTACTGTACACCATCATCTGATAAAATGTTTAATTTATTATGACTTCTGGTGTTGGTTGCATCAAATATATTTAAATACCTATGTCCTTCAATGATCATATACAGTTACATGAAATAATCAGCCCATANATCATTGATTTTCACGATCTTATCATGAAACAGTAATGATCTTGATGGTAATAATCCTGTAAATATATAGCAGAATACTTGCTCTAATAAACTGATAAACATAGATAGATAGATAGATAGATAGATAGATAGATAGAAATATAGATAGATAGATAGATAGATAAATAGATAGATAGATAAATAGGTGGATAGAAACTATGCAACAAGGCAATAATGAATCGAATTGTTTTAATTGGCCCATATGTATAGATTAACAACTTAGATTAGTAGCTATTTGGCTAATCAATTAATCTATTAGTTTGGTAAGCAAAGTTGTACGCGAGTGAGTATTCGGTGGAGTATAAAGCTAATTACTTGGTATTTACTGTACACCATCATCTGATAAAATGTTTAATTTATTATGACTTCTGGTGTTGGTTGCATCAAATATATTTAAATACCTATGTCCTTCAATGATCATATACAGTTACATGAAATAATCAGCCCATACTCTGTATGCTCTGTCAGGTATAGCCCTGCCAAATGTGAGGACATCCGCCTCTAATCGGAAACGATTCATACAAATCATCGATGAGTATCACCCATTGCACAACCATGGTCCACCTCTAACTCGAACTACAAAGAAATTTCCTTGCAAAAGAAATAAAAACAAATTTAGTGTATGATAGATAGTGTTGTCTTGCTTAGTGGACCAAAAAAGTAAAATAAAAGTTACGCGCTTAACTAGATGGTATAACTCATTGTCTGTTTGATGTAAAATAAGCAGTTCGAAACTGACGTTTTGAACTGCTTATTTTACATCAAACAGAAAAAGTTTGTAAGTTTGTAAAAACTTAATGAATTTTAAAGGATAGTAAAATTGATGAAAAGTTGTCCTAGTTCAATGAATTGATTTAAAATGGTAAAATGAACCAGAATAACTTTGATGGGTATATCCAATGCACTCATAAGATAGACTTTACTTCGATCTCAAAGATTTACTATGATACTAGGGCAAAAAAATAATTAAATAGACACTTGATAACCCCCCCCCCCCCTCCGCGTAAATAAAGTGTTTTTCGATCTTGGTAGGTAACCTGGTCTACTCTAGGTGAAGTCAACTGAGATTCTATAAAAAGGACTTTACTACATTGTTTTATTATTTCAAATAATCCATTTATTGGGAAGTTAAAAAGAAATTTAATTTTGTATGAGCTGCAGTACATTTTTTCGCTAACACTCTACAAAATATCATTATCAATGTCTAACTAACTTTTTAGTAACAATAGACATCTCAATATAAATAATTCTATTTACTAAACGATACCATTAAAAGAACGCTTGAAGCATATTTCTTGATATGATCAGGCGAAAAAAAGAAGCTCAATTTACAACGAATCATCAAACTCGTATGATAAAAGCCTATTGTAATATAAATACCCAATGATCTTTATTTCAAATAACACATTCAGATTGGGTTAGGTAAGAGAAAAACTTCCAATTAGATTCCTTATCACTTTGACCTGATAAAGTTTGAATGACTCTATACAAAATGTGACAGTAATGCAAGTTGTTGAAATTTTGTATTTCTTAAACTCCCAAAAGTGTTACATTCAGAAACTGAACTTCCTAGCAAGTAAATGCTATGATAATATTCTTATCAATGGATTAAAACTTTTTGTACATCTTAATACTACTTTGAGCTAATCTCCTTCCCTTGGTTTGTGGATATTGCTAAAAAACATAACTCAAAGCTTATATTAAAGTTTCTGTTACCAAGCTAATGAAACAGACACGGAATTCTAAAACGAAGTTGTCAACAGGTAGCGCAAAAGCTTTTTTCTAGTTTTGTTTTTGTAGATGTCCCAAGCAGGTAATTTTAGGATAATCCTTTTGTGTTCAGTGACCAGTTTGCAAGCTTGTTCAATATTGATAGAGTTTGCAGCTGTCAATGTTGAATCTTTTTCCTCTTTCTTTGTTACCATGATATATGTTCATCTTTAGTGCTTGTTAAAGTAAATTTTCCTTCAGAATATATTTAAGTAGCCAGCACATTCCATTTAACATATTTTCCGCATTGTTTACATAATTAAGCACTAGTGATTGAATGCAAGATCAAAGAATATTACCTGAATTGATGTAGAAATGTGTAATGGAAGATGAACCTCTTATAATAGATTCACCAGCAATCACCAACTTTTTGAAGATCTTCACTTTGACCCTTACTAATCTCCTACAATATTTTATCCCTTGATTAACCAATCTCCAAAATTAAAAAAAAAAACACTTGAAATATTGTTTTCTCCGTATTAACATTATCGCAAAAGCTTGGATTAATGTCAACGACTCCTACGAGATAAAAATAAACATTGTCAGTTTCAATTGACATCGGGGCTTCCCGCTAAGAACAAACATAGATCCTTTAATTCGGATATGACAGGTGGTATTTCAGAGAAATGAGCAAAGCTTATGGTCGTAGTGAAGAGGAATTAACTGTCAATAATTCTGTTCTAGCCATCACCAATACCCCGCTATTTGCCAATAGTCAATAATAATCAAAACGTAGGAAACTCTGAGAATGTTTTTCATGCTAATAAGGTTGTATCACCATTGAAATGTTTGTTAGGCATTAATGGCAGCTGTTTGAAGTAAACATATTTAAGGAGAATTTGACCGCTTGCTTTGTATTAGTAAACAAATAATAATTGATGTCCACACCTTAAATTTGGTATCACATTTACATTCCGTACTAGTGAATGAACTCTGTATTTTGTTTTGCTAACTACTTTCCTTTATGAACTAAAATTTCAATCTGGTGAAATGAAGCAATGCCTTGACTGTGCCATGGAAAAAATATCTAATTTTGAAAATTTGCTTAAAATTTGTTAATAATAATTATCTCTGAAAACTAAATATGACATTAAAGAAACTTATAAATTAAAAACTATATTAAGCACATAAGGAAAAACTTGGACCACAAAGTCAAAATATGCAATGTCTATAGCAGTACACAATTTTAGAGAAAGTGCAATAAACAAGTATCATCAATAATTCAGAAATTTAATTGTTTGTTCAAAATGGATAATCCATTAAATTGGTGCATTTACGCAATATACCTTACAGCCACAATGCTAAACAACGGCATTTTACATGAAGTAAAATATACGAGTTTTATAAAACAGACGAAGCCAGTTTTTCAGCTTGAAAAAAATATGCTGCGTAAATGCAATACTTTACCTCATCTTTTCTTCATTGATCTATTCCTTACCTGAATACGAAAAAAATAACAAAGTTTTCTTCAAGGATATGATGTTTATTATTTTAGCCTAAAAATTGTAGTCCATTCTTTGTGTCGAAGAGAGTAATGAGAATTGGTTTTAAATAATTTTTTTTTTTCTAATTTGCACATTTTTCAGCAAATATCTAATGGTTAAATAGTTTAAAAAGTTAAATAATAACGTTATGCTGTAGAAATACGATATATAATAATAAAATAATAATAATGTGTAATAGTAGATGAATTTACTGGCTTTATATAAGTTTTACAACATGTCGTATAAAGTATAAACATTCGACTGTGAATTTTGACAAATTTATAAAATCTCATTGTTACAGGAACTGGAACCTCAGAGTGAACTTCATTATATTTGATATATATTTTTAACGTTTTTGCAAAAGGATCTGACATAACTGAAAACTTAATCAATTTAAATGTTTATGTTGTAATCCTCTATCAAAGTAATCAGAAGACTCATACATGTTGAAAAACACATAAAGCTATGTTACTGGAGGACAAAGATTGAGTACCTGTTAATGGAGTCAAATGTATGATTTTGATTTTTAATATGTTTGGAAAAAAGAACAAGATTATCTCCTCATGACCGAGAGAGCATTGTACATATCCACTTCAATTTTTTAATATAATGGTATCATAGCCATGGTCAAGAGTAAACAGAATTTTATGGATTATGATGACCTTGAGTAAACTTTAGAGCGATAAAATCTGACTTAGTTATAGCGTAATGAGAGTGTAATCAAGAAAAATAGCCCAATGAGATTTGGCAAAGCAGCAAATTAAGGAACACCTGTTTTGACTGCAGAAGGACACAATTATAATCATTAGCAGAAAGCTATGCAGTTACCCTCAGGAATAAATTATTCAGAAAACAATAAGCTGAACTTTCACATATGCTTAATTTTAACCTTTTTTATGAATTTTATGTGAAAATGAAAGGAAACTTTTAAGCTAGATACAATAAGCTAATATTTTGTTATTGTTTTCTAAATAACATGAGCAATTTGCTTTTCTATGAAAAATAAGCTAGGTCACAAATACGTACAAATAATACAAAAAAATATTTCAAAATGATAATTAAACTAATATTCAAATAGAACAGAAAATATATACTTACCTCATATTCATTTCGTATGGGCTGTTTAAGAACTAGGTATTTTAACACTAGATACAAACATATATTTTTTATGTACTTAAGACACGTAAGAAATAGTCAAAACAGAATAAACAATGCAAACAACTTTCAAAGAAATTGAAATATTGTACCAGTTTCTTGAGACGTAAAATATTACCAAAATCATACTTTCCAAAAAGAATTATAATATTGAGTTATTCAGTTAGCAAATATTTATTCCTATAAGCAGTATGTTTGAGTTAAATTTAACCCCAAGCCAATAAAATGGATATCAGAATCAAATGATCGTTAATCTTTTGCGGAGTCTGAGTAAATTTAATACTAAATTTCCTCTTTATATTTTTTCTAACGTTGCGTAGAGTACAACGCTACACGGTAACTGTAAAAAAGGGCATTGCATATTTCTAGTGGTTGTATTGGAAAAATAGCAGTGTAAGAAGACAACAAGAGCTTAGTTTATATATACTATTATGTAAAAACGAATAATTTCGTTGTCTTCCGCTACTATTTCCTTCAATTGGGATACTGTACAAGGCACATTATTATTATTATTATTATTATTATTATTATTATTATTATTATTATTATTGGATGATAGGATGGGATTGAGAATATATTGGGAGCTGTGCAAGAAGTATGGGTTGAAATGTGCGGGGAAATGGTTTGAAGAGGTGCCTGACAAAGTTAGAAAGAGTGAAGATGGTAGGTTTGAAGTTTGGTGGGATAGATCAGTGGAGACAATGCAACAGGTGGAATCTAATCGTCCGGATGTTGTTGTTGTTGACCGCACTAAGAAGAGATGGCTGGTTGTAGATTTTGCTGTGCCTTCCGATCGAAATGTGACAGCTAAAGAAGAAGAAAAGGTCACTAAGTATTCTCCCTTGGCCCAACAAATCCGAAAGTTACATAGTGTATGTACCAGCGTTGTCCCAATCGTCGTGGGAAGCTTAGGAGTGGTGACGAAGCGCTTGGAGCGCAGTTTGAAAGAGTTGGGCATCCCTGATGTCTTGGGTGGACTCCAAACATCTACCATCATTGGAACTACCAACATATTGAGGAAGGTGCTTAACCTCTAAAGCTACTGGTCGGTAGCCGGGGTTAAGTTTTCTCGTCCGGCAGGTGAATACCATCTCCCTGTGCGGGCTGTCATGCTGGACATGAACTTTGTTTATTGGTTATTTTGGTTTAACTTTTCTCTGTGTCTGTATACAATCTCACTCCCGGTCTCACCCAGAGGACTCAGACAACAAATTTTTATATATCAGATTTAAATGTTTAAAACAACAAATAAATTAACTAATTAAAGAAAAAAAAGAACATAATTGTATAGTAAAAGAGTAAAAAGAGGAAGTTTTATAATGGTAATGTTTTCCGTAGTATATGTGATGTCCCATTAAGCACAATTTTTTGTAGTTCAGCGAGCTAGTTTGTTCCAGCAAGCTTTGCAATATGTTTTTCTACGTTTTTATTTACAGCACCTAAAGCGCTTGCTGCTACCGGTACAATAGTGGTTTTCATTTTCCACATTTTTTCAACTTCAATTTGCACTTCTTTTTGAGAGTTTTCAAATTTTTGAGCCATAACGTTTTTATCAGTTGGTACAGTCATATCTATTAGCAAACATGTCTTTGTTATGATATTTAATGATAATATCTGGACGGTTGGCCTGGATGGTCCTGACTGTATGGATCCCAAAGCCCAATAAAATTGTGACCTTTTCATTTTTTGTGGCAGGTTCAGGTTTGTGTTCGTACCAATTAGTCGCGTATGGGAGATAATAGTGTTGACAAGCATTCTAGCGGATATATTGTCCAACTCTATCATGCCTAAGTTTGTATTCAATTGGCGTTAAGATTAGACATCCAGAGACTGTATGATCTATTGTTTCTCTGGAAGAGTCGAAAAACACCGAAAACTCGGGTATATTTTTATTATTTTTATTATCATTATTTTTATTATTATTATTATTATTATTATTTTTACTTTCTGAGTAGTTTATTACGTTCTTTAGAGCCGGGACAAAAACAATGGTCCTCAAGTGCTTGAGGGTAACCGCTGTTTTCTACTTAATTGATAGTACTTTCCGTAGTATGTGTGCTATTTCATGGAGGGCTATCTTCTGGATTTCTTAGATGTTGATTTTACCAGGGATATTGTCGGTGTATTTTTCTAATCCCTTTTTCACAAGTCCCAAAGCTCCAATGCCCAGTGGTAATGTTGCGGTCTTCTTGCCCCACATCCTGTTGATTTCAATTTCTAGGTCTTTGTACTTTGACAGCTTTTCTGTTACTTTGACAGAGGTGTTGCGTTCAGATGGTAACGTCATGTCTACAAAGTTGCCTTCTTTGTTTGTGTTGTTCTTGATGACCATACCTGGCCTATTCCCTTGGATCTTCCTGTCGGTCTGTATGGGCATATCCCATAGAATTGTAATCTCATCTTTCTCTGTGACTGTGTTGGGCTGATGCTCGTGCCATTTGTCATCTGCCTTGATATTGTATTCCCTGCATATCTCCCAGTGTAATTAAGCTGCCGCCTTGTTATGTCTTTCGATGTATTCAATTTTTGCAAGCTCTGATCAGCCCAAAATAATGTGTCAAAAAGTCCCCTCATATTTTCCACAGAGTCTACACTGTGGGTATGTTCCATCCTTAATGATGCGGTGGTGGCAGGATCTTGTAGCAGCGTCTAGTCTAGTGGAGCGATGATCAGATCTACAGTCTCAGCTTTTAGACTGATGGATTTAAGCTAATTGTTGGTCTTTTCTTAGTCTACATCTTTGATTCATGATTCTTAAGATACCATGCATTGGCTTTTCTTCCCAGGACTTCTGCAATTGTAGATGGCCGTGGTATTTTGCTTCTTGTTTAAATCTGCGGGTATATTTTGTTGCTGTTTCATTCTCTGTTGGTAGTATTTCTGGGAAATTTACCTCCTACTTAAATTTTGCTGCTTTTCCCTTGATCGAGTAGTGCTTTTTTATGTCTTCATAATGTTTCACTGGTTGCAGGAGTGGAACTTCTGTTGATGTTTGTTATCTGTCTAAGTCTGTGGTGGTAGTTTTGAAGGTCAAATCGAGATGGATCAGGTCTCTTCCTCCTTCTCTTCTTGGTAGGTATAGTCTGTCGACATTTGTTTTTGGGTGGTGCACCTTTTCCATGGTCAGCATCTTCCTGGACTTGGTGTCTATTATTTTGAGCTTGGTCACTTACCAGTTGATAATGTTAATGTTATACGCCGCTGCAGGTATTGGTAAGCTGTTGATAGCTTCAAATCGATTGGCCGTATTGAGCTCGCCTTTCAGTATCATTCTCACTCTTCTATAGTACTTTTTCGGGATCTTCTTCTTCATGGTAGAGTGTTAGATGACGTTTCCTTCGTTGACTCCTAGGTACTTGTATGTGTCCTCTTGTTCTGTCTCCTTGATGATTGTGTAGATATTAAGGTCAATGTTAGTAGTCTTTTTAGTCGTCCTCTCTTGAAGGTGGCTTTGGCATATGTCTTGCGTACGAACTCTATCTTGATGTCATCGCAGAAAGCCTTGACGGTGGTGAGTAAGCCTGTTTGTTAGTTATCATCTCTTGAAAAGGTCCTTAAGTCGTCCATGTAGAATATGTGGTTAATTTTGCCATACTCTGACTCGCAAACATAATTAGTTCTACTGAGCAGGGTGCTGAGGGCAGAAGCTCTTCCTCGCTGTTCACCAGGTAGTAATCCAGACTTCGTTTCTCTGCTGCCATAAACTCGCTCACACTTATGCGTCCTCTCCCATCATGCTTTCTCTTCCTGTAAAAGAGGTCTAGGTTCGACTTGGGATGTTGTGCCTTATATTTGTGTAGCAGCTTGCGCGTTTGTCTTTCAATCTTTTGAGCGTCTTCTTATCCCCAGTCAAGTATAGCTGCACTTTATCTAACAAAAGCAACAACATATACGTTAACGGTTGAAATGAAGTTTTTTGAGTTCAGTTTGGTCTTCAACATTGTATGTGAACTTTCATAGTAGGTATTCTTTACTCGGATTTTCTTCTCTGTTTCTAGAATATCCTCAGCTTTCAAAACGTCCAGACATTTATATTCTCCTTTGTGGTCACCAATGCACTGGTCACTAGGCAATTCAATGCCATCAGTTGTCACATGAAACCTTTTTTCATAGCAATTTCTGCACACTTTGATATCCCAAACTCCATGCCTATATCATTACTGACAAATCTGACAGTTCGTACTAGTGAATCGATCCCTTTCTCAGACTTCCCAGATAGCTTCAGTTCATCCATAAAAAATTGGTGGTTGATTTTGGACTCGTCCTTACTCAGAAGATACCCCATATGTAACGGTCTGAGGACCAGAGACAATGGTTTTAGTGCAGTGACAAAAAGAAGGGGAGAAAAGAATCTCCCTGAAAGATACCCCTCGCAATGTTGACACTTCCGAGGAGCTGATTGTTGGAGTACAAGTTGGTCTTCCAGTTTGTCATGCTAGCTGAGATCAGGTCAACTAACGTATTAGAGGTCTTGAACAACTTTAAAGTCTCGAAAAGCCACGAGTGTGGTACCATGTTGTAGGCTTTATTGAAATCGATCCAAGCCATAGATAGATTAGTGTGGCATTTGTTACAGTTCATAAGCACAGTCTTGTCTGTGATAAGATGGTCCTTGGTGCCTTGCGACTTCCTGCGACAACCCTTTTGCTCCACTGGGAGTAATTTGTGCTGTTTCAAGTGCTAATATGTTTTGTCAGCAAGCACTCCAGTGCAAAATTTCCACAAGAGGTTAAGGCATTCTATCGGTCTGTAGTTCCCTACTTCAGGGTCCTTAGCTACATCTTTAATGATCAAAGTCGTTCTACCTTCCACCATCCATGACGGTACATTGCCTTTCGAGAGGCAGTCATTTAGATCTTTATTGATTGGACTCAGAAGTGACCTGAACCTTTTTAATCAAAAACTCTGAATACCATCTGGGCCCCGTGCTTTCCAGTTCGGTAATTCTATCAACCTGTGTTTAACAACTTCTTCGGTCACCTCGACGTTTTCCTGACTAGGAATGACAAGCAGCTGCTGTTTAACACCATTCAGCCACTCAGCGTTTTGGTTGTGAGTAACTGATTTACCCTAAGGATCAGCCCAGAATTGGGTAGTTCTCGGGGTTGGATGATGAAAAACTGCTTCTGATTAGTGTCAAAGAGATTATTATGTTCATACTGGGCAATACACACAGTGTACCTTTAAAGTCTCACTGCCTTACTGGATATCCTCTGTTTAATCTCTTCCATTACTACCGTAAATCCCTTGTCCTTGATTTTATACTTTCTTTCTAAATCTTGCTTCACCGATTCCTTTACATTGACCCAAATGCCTCTATACCAGTTCTCAATCCTACTAAGGTGTTTTCTGACGTTTCCAGGCTCATGTGCGTTTTTCCTTTCCTTTGATTTTGCTCCTACCCGTTCACCGACTTTTACAGCTGCAGCACGTATCAGATCCTTTAAATTTTTGATGCTTTCAGTGCGGACATGCTTGAGCACACCATCTACTTTCTTAGTCTTAGTTTGGACTTTTCGCTAATCTACATAACGTAGATTTGTCGGGTCAAACTAAGGGTTTAAGATCACAACCTCTGCTAACCTAGTCAATATGTTATTTTCCTCGTCACTCAACTGTAGAGGGTTTTTAGTAGTCTGGTCTTCACTACCTACTCCAGAAGTGTGTTGAAGTTTCGGTGGTTAATGGTCCCCAGCCAACTGGTCCCCATACCAACTGGTCTCCATACCAACTGGTCCCCATACCAATTGGTCCCCGTCAATTGGTCCCCAGTCAATTCGTCCACAAGGCAAACTGGTCCCATGCCAGGTTGTCCCCAGTTAAATCGTCCCCATGCCAACACGTCCCAGGCATACTTTTGTACCCATATTCAAAGTTGTACATTGTTGAACGAGGGCATTGTACATGATACAAGTATTTTTATTAATTGAATCAGGCATGCGGTGCAACATTGTAACCAAGAGAACGCAGGAAGAGAAGAACATTTCCGTCATCCTTATATTCTTGGTATCTTCTGACGATGTTATATATCCTGTCGTCCTTTATCTGTGCTTTTCGCGATCTATTCTGT
>RDPX01000130.1:993582-1030512 GCA_003991215.1 Morbakka virulenta | reverse complement strand
AGAGAGACAAGAGAGACAAGAGAGACAAGAGAGACAAGAGAGACAAGAGAGACAAGAGAGACAAGAGAGACAAGAGAGACAAGAGAGACAAGAGAGACAAGAGAGACAAGAGAGACAAGAGAGACAAGAGAGACAAGAGAGACAAGAGAGACAAGAGAGACAAGAGAGACAAGAGAGACAAGAGGGACAAGAGAGACAAAAGAGACACAAGAGACCTTAGGCGTGCAGCAAATTTACTCTTCTTGACAATTTTAACTTGAAAACGTAAAGAATCAAATGGTTAAAACTCTTCTTTGTTTTCATCTGTAAATTGTTAAACTGATCTGCCATTATAGGTAAGAAGAAACCACGTGATGCTCGTACTAATTGAATGACAGGTGAAACCTTTCTTTCTTTTCTTTTTCTTGTTTGTTTGACACATAGGCCCGTTACTAAGGAATATAACTTGATAGTGCTAATAACAGTGTAATAATAATAATAATAATAATAATAGTAATTTACTTGGAAACACGATTTTGTATGGAAAATAGTTTTGTACGAAATATTATTCTATTATTTCTAAAGAATACCTTAGGTATTGCTAATTTACGTTTCTTTAGCCTAATAAAAAAGTCATAAACACAAAAATATTCTACAGGTGCAGACTGGTCCATATCAATATCTATTATCAACCGATGGAGAAACATGCTAAGAAAAAAAAGCCAATCCATGTTGAAACGCAAAAATGTTTTAGAATATTATAATGTTTGAAGTATAATTATTAATTTCAAGTTTCTATTCAGCATTTTCTTAAATGTTAAGGACCCAATAGCAAAAATCAGCTTGAAAGAAATATAGAAGCAAAGAGATCTTATGTAACAAGCCCTGCGTTATTGTCAAGTGAAACCATCATCTCCTCGACTTAAAGAAAAAGAATAAGGATTAAAAATTTTTTTGGTTTATTTTGTATTCTGGAAAAAGAAAAACCAAATGTTCGGACCTATAATGAACCTTCAAAGTCATCAAATTAACTCCAACTAAAAATGAATTGAAATGATTATAAATATTATGTAGGGTCCAGTTCATTTCTTTGAAACAGCATTTTTAGTGTACCTGAGGAAATAATCGTGTTTTGCAATCCTCCAATAAAGAGACTAAACTTACCAATAAAGTTTAAAAAATAAATCGTGGAACTTCACATAATATTCACAAAGAAAAAAAGTACTCACTAATAACTTAAAACTAGTTTTTGCTCAATAAAACTTTATCCTATGGATGATTATGAAATAACAACATGGTCATTGGAAATAAAAGCAAACTAATAATAGCTGGGTTCCATTTCTATAGGCATGTAAAGAGTAGTATCAAAGATAAAGATTTACTTTTCATGCTTTAAACTTTAATGTACCTTACAGTGACCTGCACAAATAACGAGAACTTGCAAATTTCAATAAGTTAGTCATCAAATTTGAATACATTACAAAAAGGCAAAAAAATTTAACCCACTCAGTAAACTGAACAGCAAGTGAAGCCCTGACTTAGTGATAAACACTCTTCCTTGTTAAAGTTTACGAGGAAGATAATGAGCAGCTTTTGTTTTTATTATTATTTGTTTCTACTCCTGTGGAGATTTACAGAATTATCTTCCAAAACAAGAGCTTTATTTGTGAATATAAATTAAGCAAAGGTATGGGGTGTCAAAATCCATAATGAATACAGATTAAGTAATAAAGAACCAGCTTTTACAAAGCTCTAATTAAAACCGTTCGTGAAACATTTGTTGGTTTTGCTAGTATCATTTTATTCCTTGCATACCTTTTGACAGCATTTGAAAAAAAATTAAGCATAACCTTCAAACGTTAAAAGGTGCAATAGCAATAAAATTTGCAACTCAATGACATGTTTTCAATACAATAATTCCAATTAAACATAATAAAACAAAAAGTTCCATAAATGTTTTACCGTGTAATATTGTTAGACTTGTTTGAAAATTTTTAGATCAGAAATAATGTTGTTTCAGTATATCCTTTTCACTACTGCGGAGGATCCCAAATGTTTTCTTGACTATCGACTACAAAAAGAAACCGGCTACATTGTTTTTGTGATAAACGAAATTATATCAAATTCAAAATGGAGAAAATTTGCTATAGCTTATTGCTAACCAAAATGCACTAATAATAACAAAAAATCACAATCGTTATTTCACTCAACAATTGATCGATTTCAATGTTGTAGTTTTCATGTAAATTGAAATTGTTAACTCTGTCTGCATCGACATTTTCTGAAATAAACATTCAAGTTTTCTCTGTAACACATCACTGTTCTTACTAAACATTTCCTGCATCATTAATAATAGAAATTTACTTCTGAAGAATAGTCTTGATGTAGCTAGTTGATCACTGAATGCAGTTCTGTAGCTTTAGGAAAGGTAAGTGGAGTGCCTAACTTAAATACACCTTGCTGATGCTATTCATTTTCTAGATCGTTTTTACATTTTTCGTTTATTTTTTCTGAAAGCATCATTTTAGGAGTAATTTTGTGGCAGGTGGTTTTGTATGACACTTTAAGAATGAAAAAGTACATTGATAAATCTAAGGATAAAAGACTGCAAGAGACAGTAGCCACCGTTTAATTAGATTTTTGTTGACTGTAGAACTGTTCAATGCAAACATGACATAGATATGAGTCAACATAATGTCAATCCAGCAAAATGGTAAAACACATTGTGAGATAACGAATAAACATTTATTTACACAATATTTTGCTTCGTAAATCATGGCTGGTATAGTTTTTTCATACCAACTATAAGTGAATCCAGAAATTAAAAGTTTTTAAAAGATTTGCGTAGGAAAATTTCAGCTTTTAATATATAACAAGGCAATTCTCTCAGAAAGAATACAATATAAGGGCAGGTCAGTATCTTGTTAGGCATGCATCACCTGCTTAAAGATTTTTTCGGGAAATTTGTCTAAGTGCCATTAAATTTCCTCTGACTGGTAGGATGCGGAATTCTTGACTGCTGAGTGCTTTCCTCTATTTTATGACGTAATTTTTTTTTAAGTCTAAGTACAATTCTGGTCTCTTGGCTTATTTTTTTGTCTTTTCTTCATAGTTTTATTCACTCAAAACCTTTATGCCTTGTATAGCTCTTAACCAATAGAATGATATTGTCTTTGGTGGTGTTATTAAAACAAATGACTTTAACTGGGTATGAAATTGGATAATATGGTCCACTGACAAGGTTCCCCTTTCTTTTATCAAACATTATGCATAAGTTTAAAAATAATTAATATGCAATATACCCTCTGTCAAATACAGCAAACTCGCCACTTTTCTCACCATTGGTTTTTATTTCGTTTAACCCCAACTAAATAGACTTAAAACAAACTTGGTATTTGTGCTATTACAGAGTAACATTGTATTTAAGACTTCTTTTATGACTTTCTGAAGTCTTCTGGAGCAACTTCAAAATTTTACTATCTTTGTATTGAAAAATGTTGTCCGTGCATTTTGCTCATGAATTGTACAAATGTTTATACGCAGTCGTATACACCTGCGCAGCACTTGTATGTTAATCCATATTCGTCTCGACCTGCGTAAAAATCCATTAACTTTCTTCCTGTTATTAGAAAACTATTTGAAACCACTCATTCCTGAAACTATTCGAAAATATTAAAAATGTTCTTTTATATTAAAACAAATTGTTACTCCTATTGGTATTTGGCTTCTCAAACATACCAAAATATCAGCAAGAATTCATATTCATTATAAAAGTGATAACATTCATTGAAAATATAAACAACTTATTTGTTCTAACAGAACTCTGGAGAAAGAAATTTATTAGTCAAATGTGTCATACATGCCCACATATAAAATAACTACCATTACCAAAAGCACAAAGGCATACGTATATAAAAAAATTAGCTCCCATAGCCATACGATTGATGAATTCTTCAATGACTGTAGCATTTAATTCCCAAACCCTGCTCATCAAGTACAACCCTCTGAAAAATTAAATATGGGATATGACAAGCATCATCTTCATGTCAAGGTTATCCAATAAAGATTATGTTTTTGCTCCTTCTTTCTCGCCCGCTCACAACATATGAGAAATCTTTTTTACTAATTTTTGTTCTTCTTTCAGTGGTTTCATTGTATGGTATCATGGTAATAAGGAACAACTTCTTTTCCTATTGTAGATCTAGCATTAGTAAAATAAAAAAATTTCCGATTACCATAAATCTCATAACATAGTGCTTTAACAGCGAAACCAAATCCTCTGATAAAATTTTTTTATTTTTTTTTAAGATTGCTGACTAGAAATTAATACATATTTCTCGATAATCCACATTTATGATATACCATAAAAGGTAATGCATAAAAGGTACTATGAAAAAACCACAATTCAAAATAAGATTACCGTTTGACTAAAATCGAACACATTGTGATTTTATTTGGTAAAACAGTTTTCAAATATCGAGGTACAGTAGGTACAAATTAAAAGATCATTGTTAACAGTTTCACAATACGAATCATAAATAAGACTATAGGGGCAGAATAGTGCTTTTGAAGCACTATAAAGCCTACTCTTCTTCTTTATTTTTATTATTATAAGGACGCCAAGCTACTCCAATGAATATTGAAAAGACATGAAAAGGTAGACCATAAGTTGGAAATTTATTTACTTTAAAAATTGATGTAATATGTCACTTGACTACCTTCGTATTTTTCATCAGATTGTCCTAAACATGATTTCAGTTTGAAGAGTAAAAAGCCTTTGTGATACTTCAAACAAGGTAGTAAATACATTATGATACTTTGAAATACAGTACGAAGGTTACAAAAAATATTAACTAATATGTAAATGTCTCATAGTATTTTATTATACTGTTTTAAAATACTCCCATGATAGGTAGAAATTTGTTATTAAAAGCAGTTCATTACTAAATACCTGTGATCACAAGAACAACAATATGAATTTTGACCAATGACTATTTAAAAAAATACAATTTTATGTCTATCCTCCAATAAACAAAAAGTTGGTACAAATCAGTAAGAAACGTGTTAAATAAATGTTTAGAAATTATAAGTCTATAAGAAAATTTAAATCAATATCAAAAAATAAATTGAAATAGCAAATAGATAATTAACCAGATTTTATTTTTGCCTCTTATACTTATTAATTAAATTTAGTCCCTAATGTTTAGGTGATATATTTCAAAAATTGAAAAGTGAATGCAAAAGTGGGTCAATATTATAATAGCATTGAAATTAGATGTCTAACAGTTTGAGTAGTAAACATAAAAATGTCAAATTAGTGTACTTAGCCTGGATCAAAATGCACCCTAAACCAGATAACCTTACACCACATATACCTTATCAAAGTAAAATTAGACACCGTGCAATTTCACTGATGTAGTTTCTTAACTGAAAGAAAAACACGAGAACTGTTAGTGACAAAAGATTTTTAGTTACTGTTTTTACAAACTAAAAGAAAAAGGAAATAACGTGTTGTTTTTCATTATCAAGCTCTGTTTACCACTTACATCAAAGCTCGACTACAATTTACAAATTGCGCCTTGCTTACGCCTCCCTGAATTTAACCGCATAAAATCAATGCTTGTTTTTATTTTATCAACTTCTGTGACCAATTCAGTTAAATTGTTTTACTTTCTAGTGCAACAATACCAAACTCGCTTATGCTGTTGGAAGTCTTTTGAACAAATGATAAAAGCTTTGTAAAACATAAAAAACTATAAAGATAAGAGAATAGAAATATTGGTGCATCGTGCAAAACAAAGGCTTATCTACATCAATGTTGACACTTTCATCTCAAAATGACATATTTGAGATTTTAAAAACTAAAACTTACAACTTTTACTCCAAGAATGTGAAATACAATATTAGTTTTTCTGAAACATGAAATTCAAAATAATATTGATTACACTGACCTGCGTTTAAAAACATTTTTTTGTCTAAAGTGGAAGGTTTTTCAACTGATTTGTGTATTTTTTGGTGCGCTAAATTTAAAAATACCATCCATTTTCTTTGATCAGGTCATGTTTTTGAGATATGATCAGTGCACATTTTGATTCTTTAACAGTACTCAGTTTAACATGGGCCAATTGTTGCTTTTATATAAAAAAAGAATCTGAAACCGAGACTGCATTCGTCTTTAACTTTGGGAAACTGAAACTGAATTTTTTTCTGTTCACAATTGGATGATCATTTATTGTCTAGCAGAACTGATTTGGATTTGTTCAGTGACTCGCCAAAACTCTTCGGATGAATGTTTAAATAAAATCCAAAATTTCAAGAGTTTTGGATCAATTAAAGCACCAAAAACAGCACAATATGTAGGATAAGATCACAGAGAAAAGGGAATCACACCTGGATTGGGACTTTAATCTGTAGAGGCTTGAGAAATGATGTGAAATTAAGCCAACTTGCAAATGACATGGAAAGATACAACATGGACGCACTGGCAATACAGGAAACGCACGTAAAGGACAGAAAATTNTTGAGAAATGATGTGAAATTAAGCCAACTTGCAAATGACATGGAAAGATACAACATAGACGCACTGGCAATACAGGAAACGCACGTAAAGGACAGAAAATTGAAAGAAATAACACCAAGGAGTGATAAGAAATACCATCTATATCAAGCAAGCACAGCAAATAGTAAGCACGGTGCTGGGATAGTAGTAAGAAAAGAATACAAAGCGATTTTTGAAGATAGAATATGTACAACAACAGTGAATGTAGAAAACAGAAAGCATATTGTCATCTGTGCCTACGCTCCAACGCTACCCCAAAGTGAAAAAAATCCAGAAGTGAGAGAAAAGCTCTATCAAGACCTAGAAAATGTGATAAATTCAATAAGTAAAGGATCAGTCCTATACTTATGAGGAGACTTCAATGCAAAAACTGGTAGCGTATAAGAACAATACCCAAAAGTAATAGGAAAGTATGGACAAGATACATTAAACAACAATGGAGAGCACCTCCTAGACCTGGCAAGTAGACATGGACTAATTATCACTAACACCATGTTCAATCACAAGATGGCACATAGAACAACCTGGAAAAGCTCAGAAAGAGCAAACAATGAAAAACCAGTGAGAAATCAAATTGATTATATCCTGATAAGATCAGAACACAGGATATTCCTAAATGACTCAAGATCATATAGTGGCACAGACACCTACTCAGACCATCGTCTAGTGATGGCAAAGCTGGACATAAACTGGACAAAACTAAAGCCTGCACTACCACAAGGCAACAAATTTGACTTTGACAAATTACAAGACCTCACAACAAGAGAAAAGTATAGAATTGCTTTAAAGCAGAAACTAGATCAAAGAGAGAAAAAGAAAGGAGTACAAGACCAATAGAACAACATAGTAACAGCATGTACTGAGGCATCCGAGGAAATACTAGGGTTCAAAAAGTAAAAAAGGAAAAATTTTATTGAAGATGAAGAGATTCCCAAGCTATCAGAAAAACAAAAAGAAATAAGAATAAAAATAAATGTCACAACGTCAAAAGAGAAAAGGAAGGAAATGGAAGAAACAAGAAACAAAATCATAAACGAAATACATCAGAAGCTAAAAGAAAAAGAAGACCAGAAGGCAATAAGTAACATTGAAGAATTAGAAAAATGTCAAAATGATTCAACCAAGATGCAAAAGGTCAACAGACAAATGAAAAGAGATAAACCTAAAGAGGAAAGACTAGTAAAAATGGAGAAGGCCTAACAGGAAATGAGAAAGAAACTGTCAATACAACCAGTGAATTCTTTGAGAAAGTATTCAATACTAAAGATCAGATGGAAATACCATATATCACACCAAGACCAATGCGAATACCCTTCATCGAAGACAAAGTAGAAAAAGCCATAAAATCACTAAAGAACAATGAGTGAAGGCATAGACAACATCACCGTAGAATAACTGAAGTATGGACCAAAGGAAATAAACATGTGAATAGCTAAATCCTAAACAATATCGCGAGCACAGACGAATATCCTACAGAAATAAAAGAAGGTATCCTTATCCCCCTACCTAAACCAAATAAGAAAAGAGGGCCACCTGGAAACTTAAGACCCATATTGCTTACGATGCTCAGAAAAACCCTGGCCATCTGCATGATAAGAAGAACAAGCAACAAAATTCAGAAAGAAATCCCCATCACTCAAGCGGCTTAACAACAAGGCCGTAGTACCACAGAGCACGTATTCAGCACGAAAATCATAGCTGAAAAGGCAATAACATCTGCCAACTACGAGATAAATAAACTACTGCTCGACATGTCAAAAGCTTTCGACACAGTGGACCGAGGAATATTATTCAAAGAATTGCAGAAAGTACTAGATGAAGACAAACTACACATAATATCGATAATATTAAAGGATGTAAAACTACGAGTACAGTATGAAAAAACGACAGGAAACGCATTCACAACAAATTTGGGGATCTCACAAGGGGTCTGCTTAAGCCCCATACTCTTCACATTATATCTTTCCAAGGCTTTGGAACAGGAAGATAGCGAAACACCATACCACCTAGAAGAACATAACTACAGCAAAAAAGAAAACAGCCTACATGACCATAATTACAGTCAACCAGCTGAAAAAACGATAGATCAACAGTATGCAGACGGTGTAGGATATATATCAGAAAATACTTCAGTTAATGATAACATCAAAAAGACAGTGCCAATAAAATTAAATAAAGAGAAAATTGTGTGTAAATGAGACAAAAACGGAATAATTTTAAATTAAAAGCAAAGAAGGACAAGAATGGAAAAAGTGCAAATAGTTAGGAAGCATGACACAAGGGAAGATATAAAAAGAAGAAAAATCCTAGCCACAGCAACATATAGACAACATAAAAACCTGCTTACAAGTAAGAAATTGTCATTCAGAACAAGAATCACACGCTTCAACACCTATGTGATAACCATATATTTCTATAATAGTGAACTGTGGACTCTGACTAAAAACTGTGAGAAAAAGATTGATGCTTTCTAAAGACGTCTCATAAGAAAAATGTTAAATATAAAATGGCCACAAAAATAAGGAATGAAGAGCTATATGAAAGATCGAAAGTAAAGAAATGGAGCGAAAAGATAAGAGAAAGAAGACGCAGATGGCTAGGACACATGTTACGCCTGCCAGAAAAACCCTGGCAAAATAGGCCCTTGTGGAGTCTCTGAAAACTACAAAGAAGCCAAGAGACAGACCGGAAACCACCTGGATCTCAATGACTAATCCACAATTAGCAAACAAAGGCCTGCCAAAAACTGGAGATACAAAATTAGAACAACAAGTCAGAGACAGAATAAGGTGGAGAGAGATAACGAAAAACTGATCGTACAAATTCTTAAATATTGGATTTTAGCGCAATGTCGACAAACGACGGAAGGCGTATTTGGTGATGATGAGAGCTGAAATCCAATAAGACTTGAAATCGCTAGGAACAAATATAATCAAAAGAGAATGGATACCAGATGTACAAATCACCCTGGCAGCTTTTGTTATATATGTGGCAATGTGATTCGTCCTGGTCACCTTGCAAAAATAACTGATTTTGTGAAGAAGGCATATCATGCTTTCTTTGGAGTTATGCTTGGAGAACAGGACAAGCCATGTGCACCTTATGTTAGCTGCAAAACATGATAAATTGCATGATTGAAGAAATAATAAAAGGAAAAATATGCCATTCAATGATGTGGAGAGAGTAAAAGTGGTAAAGATCATGCGATGGATTTATTTTTTCATGACTAATGTTCAAGGAATCAATCGCACGAACCAGCATTGTGTTCAGAATCATGGTGTTTCGTCTGCCATAAGACTAGTCCCTCACGGTCCAGACCTACCTGTTCCCGAGCCAGGTGTTGCAATGTAATCCGGCTTTGAATCGGAATCTGTTAACATATGTGATAGAACAAAGGGTGAAGAATACATGTCAAAAGAGAATGACCGGCCAGTACTCCTAACACAAGCAGATCTCAATGGCCTGATACGAGACCTAAATCACTCAACAGAAGTTGCACAGCTTCTCGGTTCTAGTCTTCGTGAGAACAATTTGCTGGCACCTGGAACAACATTCTACTGGTATAGAGAGCACGAAAGATAATTTAGACAGTTTTTAACAACCCAAAGAGACTGGTCATTGGTTTACTGCAACAACATTGGTGACTTGATGAAATCAATGGACTATGTTGCTACTGAATGGAGAATTGCTATCGAGACCCAGTGATTTACTTACATTTATGGTGAAATTAATTCCTGCAAGAAGGTGTTATGAAAAAAACAAACTTTTAGTGACGAACGTAATTGTTATTTAATTTAATACCTGCCTAACCCCCAGGGCATAAACCACAACATTAAGGGTTTCTGGCATCAATGCATAGGAATTAATTTCTCTATTAACATGATTTTTACTTTATCTACCAGAGTCATTTAATTGTATATATATGAGTCATCTATTTCCCCCTGTTAATGAGAATACACATAATCTTAAAGCAATCGGGAAACACACAATTTTTTCAAAACACCTGTATTAATAATTTCAACCAGTGGATTGTCCTTTAGCTTGCGCTCTGAAACAGCGATACAGAAATCATGTCTGTTTCAATATTTGTTATATAGCGTCACACAATTTAACATAAAAACAAAAAGTGATATTTAAACGTTTATTTTGCATTCAATCAATATAACAAGATACACGCTATTGATTGCTTTCTGAATCACAAAATTTAATATAGATTTTATGCAATAGCCCTAGTAAATCTTCAAAAGATACCATCTCTTTAAAATTTATTTTTTTCTGCCTTAACAGTAGACACCCTGATATAATTGACAACATCATCAAGAAAGTTGAAGAATTAAAGGGAAGGTAAACAACCTTCCTCACTTGTTAAACATTATCTGTATATTACTTCTTGAGACAATGTAGAGTTTTAATCAAATGTTGTCTCTTAAGTGCTCATTACAACTGCAGTTTCATAGCTGCTAAAAGTAGTCAACCAGCGTTTTACAAGAATATTGTTCACATAATTTTTTGTTTAGACCTATTTTCCTAATAGAAAATAGAATTTGGCAACAGTTGGTGCTCAAATAACAAAAAAAATACAAAAAATGTCATTTGGTGTTCATATGGATCCTCTGCACTCATTTTTTAATAACACTAACATTTAATTTTCAGTGACTTTCCAACTGAGGGAGGGACGGACATTTCTTTACGGAAAACTCTTGTTTGGTCAGAAAATCACAATAAGCATTTGCATCAATTCTTGTCTCAAGAGTTCTTGCTTCTCCCTGCTCCTTCTCGTCAACCTCAAAGACGCGATGCCAAGCATAGTGGAGAGCCAATCAATGTACCAATTTTGATTTGTAGAATACTCTAAGATATTCCTTTGTTGCTGCAAACCGAAATACATTGCTGGTGTTTTTTTATTCCTTACCTTTGCCACTTGTCTTTTTCTCCATAAATGAGTTTGTCCCTTAGCTCATGGTTCTGGTCTCAGTATTCACCATTTATTTCGAGTTCAGTAGAAGTTTGAAAGAGCTGCAAAGAAAATAATTTGCTTTGCAGCTGTTTCAAGCGCTTTCACACTTTTTTTATCAAATTTGATATTAGGTGCACTCATGACGTAAGACATGAAATATCAAAATTGTTTTAACGGCTAAAATGAGATAAGCCATGTATTCATAAACTCTTTTACACAATTCACATTGTTGGTTTTGAAATGTGGCTAAGTGTATGACAGGACAACAAAACGAATTTTACGCAAGGTGAAAAAAATGTAGAAGATTTTTGTCAACGAAAGATTAAAAAAAGAAAATTCTAATTGTAAAGATGCAGTTTATGATTTCTTTGTTTATTTTATAGATACACTAACAACTCTACCGGTGGATAAGCAACTATATCCTTTGATCTCTTAAACTGAATTCACTTCTAAAATTCATTTTAATCAGTTGAGACATGATTCGCACCCATAACGTCCGCAGCCTGACTATTATTAACTTCCGAGGATAATGCTAGGTTCTTGTGAGGGATCATACCAAGCAACCTCATTCAAAAGGTTTTCATCGTTACACTACGAGGTTAGGTTTGCTATGGGCTTTTAACACGTTTCAAGGTCTTACAAAGCTTGCTGCACTGATTCAACTTTCTGTGCTTATGTATGTAGTAAGTTTTGATATTTTTTCCCATTTTTTATGTAGTATTCTAAATATTCCTATGGTATAATTCAAATTGAGGATGCGTTTGTTATTTGTCTTCCCAGGTTTCAATTGATTTTGAAATTTTTCAATAGAGATGTATTTTACTTGTTTTGAACATATTTTTATGAAGAGGTGCTGTATTTCTGCGGTGTGGGAAAGATATAAAAGAGAGTAATGGCAATTGTCCTCTGAGGAGGATTCCATAAACTTTGCATCCATTAATCTTAGATATTTTTCATTTGTAAAAAAAATTGCTTCCACAGCAGATAAAATATACTTATGTTGTTAAACTGCAAATATATTGCAAGCTTTTATCGGGTACACTTTCAAAAATCAACTAGTTACTTTACATATATGGTCCTACATCACTGTGATCAGTATTAAAAATTTATACAGGTTTTTAACGTGTTTTGTACATCAAAATGTTTAAAGTGATTAAACTGATACGTCAAAGGGTAAGGACCTGAAAACAGTACACCCAACTATATGATATGGTTGCAAATATATGCAAAAGGCTTTTTTATAGCTATTATCATGAGAAATGTTCTAATGACCTTTTCTCATTGGTGCCAGCTCAAAATTTTTGCATCCCTTGTGACTTTATTTTGTTAATGTTTTTGTCGTTATATAATTGTTGCTCCCAGTTGTAATAAATCATTGTATGAATGTAGTTTTACCTTCAACACGTAGACACTTAAATCCTTTAGCTTTTAAGTACTTTTCTTCATCATGAATAATATTTGAATGCCCTAAAGTTCAAATTACAACATATTTTCTTGTCATTCTTTTCTTTTCACATGTCCATGCGCTTTCTTTGTTTAATATATTATTCTTCAGCAATAATAATAAAAAAGGAAAAGGAAAATTGGGAAATTGTAAATTAACGGTTTAATTTATAGAAGACAAAAATACAAAAAACCAACAGCAAACATCTTGTCAGAAACAGCTCCAACGAATGAGGTCAAAGGTCCAAAAATAACGAGATGTCGGTGAAATGCCAAGCAAGAAGCTTGTAAACTTACGCGGAATAAAAATAAAATATCGGCTAGATGAGAGCAATTGTATGGTGCGTCTAATAAAACGCTGAGCAAGAAAGCAGGAGTTGTAGGAGAATTTCTTTTGAGCAACTAAAAGCTCTATCCTGCATTACCATGTACATTATGTGAGTTTATCAGTTAAAGAGCTGACTGCTTATTAAAAACTTTTGCGCATTGGAAATTGTTGTTCACTTAGGCGACAAAAGATTTGAAGTTGAAATAGGGAGAACGTAGAAAGATAAATGAGTGTATACTCTATAAACATGAAATATTTCTTCGTACAAGATAAACTCTCTGCAACCCTCTGGACAGTACAAGCAGCATCCTTCCAAAAAAAATTTAGCTGTGGTTGCAGCTGTTGTATGAGTTGCTGGATGACGATCTTAATGCTAATACCAGAAAGAACATCATCGGCTGTCATGACAAATTGAGAACATTCATTTCTTTTGGGGTATGCATTAGTTAGTGGCTTTAAAGCTTGGCAGACAGTTTATGGAAAAAATGCAAAAAAGAGGATGTCATTATCGCCGTTTGCCAGGTTTGACAGTTGAAACCATCGATGGTATGACAATTAAGTAAGTTTCAATTGATTTTTAAGCATTAAAAAGAAAGACAGAACTGTGAATATAAAGAAAACCATTCTCTCTGAAAACAAAGGCCTCCATTTTACTTAGTATTACAGAATGCGGATGGACATAATAAAAAATGTCCAATATTACTGAAAAAGAGTGTTAAGCAATATTAAAAGAATACTCTTTTGAAACTATGTATGCATTTATACCGCGATAAATGATAGATTTGAGCAATCTAGTTTCAAACAAGGATAAATTTCAAGTTTTAATTTTAGAGGAAAAAACCTTGATGAAGAATTGTATCGGAAAAACAACGATTTTATTTCTTAATAGTGCTACCAGTGATTTACTTCAACAATCCTTTTCTATTGATACGCATGTGAAAACTTGGTTCCCAGCGGTATTTTAACTCATTGTCTAAATTAATGCATATGAGCATACTTTGGACAAATTGCCTTACATAAAAATATACTACAGACTTCGTTAATATTTGGTCATTCAAACCAATTAATTTTGGTCTGTTTACAGATGGCAGCTTGAAGCAAGCTTAAAAAAACATATTTCTGTGGTATTTTACTGTTTGGATTTAGATCAGTTTTAATGTCTATGCTATTGATTTTGCTTCATCTTCTTTCATTAGGCACAGAGTTAGGGTGAATGATAGTGCAAGTTGTTTAAGAGGGAAAATTTTAGAGGAATTTGAGCAGAACCTTTAGTCCACTTGTTGAGTAAGAAAATTTTATACTGGAAGACGAAACGTGCTTCTGTGCCATTTGTATCAAACTCGCGAATGTTCCATGTTTTGAGCCAATATTGTATTGAAAAATTGTTCCATAAGGCAATTTTCCGGCAAGCAGATAACTCAAACTTCAAAACTTTCCTGTGACAAACATCAAGACCCCTAACAGAGATAGTAAATTATGCAATAATCTTGTTCCCTTCCCTTCTTTTAAACGTTGGATGGGGTCTGATTTTTCAAGCTTCTATAAAAGTAAACTTATAATCAAACGATGTAACTAGTATAAAAGCAATGTTAACGCCAATATTATTTTCTAGAGGGCAACGTACAGAAGATGACATCAAGCAATTTAATAACTTAAGAATGTATCCAAGTAATCTTCATTAAACCAACTACGCAGCAAAAAAGATTACAATCTTTGATAATGTAGTACCTCTGAGATCCTCATATCTTTGCATTTGTATCAACCAGAGATAACCTTATTTCAAATAATAACTTTCTCTGGTATATTCTCTGGTGTCAAAAATAGAGTCAGAATAAAATAGACATTTTATCAAGACTCTGAGGAAAATATATCGAAGCATTATCATAGTTAATATTGTAGACTCAACCCTTTTACAAACTTTTTCACATCCTTTTAGTTGCTTAAAACAGTCAAATGTAAAGGCAAAATAGTCTGAGTTAACAATAAAAACGAAATAAATTTCCTGCTCTACAAAACAATGATATGACGGAGAATGTTTAGTAAATAATGGAATATTCCAAAAGAAGGTAAAATTTATCAGAAATCTAGTGGAGTAGACATTCCATGTTAATTACCGAAGTAAAGTATCAGACACTTTTGCGCTTGTTATTGTGTGCGTTATTCGGTTAAAATAAGCAAAATGATTGAGTCTTCTCCTTTTTTGAATTCTATAATTAATAGATGGATAAGTAATAAATATTGTCCTATAATTTAACTATCCAGGAATACAAGTAAATGTTTAAAAGAACATGACAGAAATGACCTCGTAGTGAAACCAATTCAATTTTGAAGTCATAACTCTGATATTTCTTCCCAATACACTAATCAAAGTAAATTAAGTGGTCACAACCACATTGTTATTTTGTTAGGTACTTTTATACTTATCAAAAAAGCGAGAAGAAACGAAGAAGCTAATAAAATTGTACTGCCTAAAATAAAATTGGACTTTTTGAGATATTGAACTGATTCCGTTAAGCAATATTTGAAATTCTCTTGAATTAAAATAGATGCATGTCAAAGACTAATGATGAATTCATCTCATGTGTATACAACAGCCTCTGCACAAAACTAATGAATTTTACGTTATGTCACCTGCTCAAATGGAAGCAGGTCCGCTGTAGTTAAGACATCAACATAAGATCATTAAATTGTTAGGGAAAAGTCAAACTTTTCGTTGTTTTGACCTCTGAAAATTATCTTATAGTGAGAAAGGCGAATACATGATACTAGTACTTGATCCTAGTGACAAAAATCCTAAACTTTAGGCATAGTACGTCATGGTTTCCCGGTATTTCTGAAATAGCTGAACAAGAAATAATGGCAGTACAACATTTGAGTCAAATTGATTTCGAATGATTTGGTTTTCGTTATTTGGCTGTCCAAGGTAAGAATTATTTGTACCTTTTATTAAACGTTGTAACTTTTCATAAGTAGAACTCAAAATAAATATTGAAATATATCCTAATTCATACCTAACGCAGAAGAGAAACACAAATTGTTACTAGGAAACTTTTCTGAATGTTACAAAAATTATATCAATACTTTGTTCCAGAGTTTTGTCAATTTTTAAATACATAAGTATAACGTTTTGGTTGTTAAATCCACATGCTGTTTTCACAAATGTTTTCTTTGTCGAGAAAAAAGAAGATAACTTTTCCTACTGTTAATCCTTTGACAGCTTTTTGGGGAAAGAAATATCAAACATATTCCTCTTTCTTTAAAATATTTTAAACATATGACATTAAACTGCAAACAACGATCAGCCATTAAACGTCGGATGAAATAAAGCAGACAACAAAGACTGTGCAGGATTTAAGTTCTCTTTACATTAAACTCCCCAGAGCGAAAGGTATTTTTTACTCAAGGGTCATTTGCGTAAGATACGCGAGGTTCCTTCTAATGATAATTCTCTTTAAAGCAAACAGATGATTGTACTTATAATCAAAAACGTCGTTGGTCTTCAGCTTTGTCTTGTCTTAAACTGGGATATTTCTCCCCATAAGAAAGTAAATACAATACGATTAAAGGAACAATTCCCTTACTACTCAAAAATCAATTTATTAGCTATGATTTTGGCTGATGTTATTAGAGTATTTTTTTATATAATCAGAGACAGATTAAACTAAACTTGGACTCTTTGACAAAAGATAATCTTTACCTTATGTTTTAAGCATCGCCATATTAAGAAATCATCTAAATGAAACTAGATTTTTATCAAAAACGGAAAACGTTTAAATTAGTTTTTACAACTAAAGGTACCATAAATAACAATAGGATCTCTAATAACATGATCCAAATGTTGTTGGAGGATTTGACTTACTATGTTCATTTGTCTAAGTTTGTGAATTCTGAATTGATTAACCTTAATTTTGAAAACCATTATTAATATATATTGTAAATGGTACGTCACTCAGTCATACATTCGAGTAAGTGTAAGCAGGTCACCTATAATTGATCTTTCCTTTTGTTCCCGTATGACCAGCATGCTGCAAAACGCAAAACAACACAGATAGTAAATATTCACAATGAAGAATGGTAATTAATCCAGAGAATGAGTGAAAAAGAGTGAGCCAATGAGTGAGAAAGAGTGAGCACATATTTTTCGCTTACTACAATTCCACATCATCTCAATCTTAATAACATGCACAAAATTAAAGAAATTTTATTCAAAATAAGTAATAGCTTTTGAATGAAAACCTTCATCAGTGCTAAAGGAAATTTGCTGTCCTCTAGCACTGAAGCTTGTATTTAATCAATATAATATATTTTTTTAGCAATACTAAGAAAATTCAAAGAAAGCTTTAGTTTAAGTTAAACTTAGGTTAGTTTTTTCCCCACTTTTATTTTCAGTTGTCATGCAGAATACGCACAGGTTCCCTACCAACAGTAACATGCAGAGTTTTGTAATGTCCAAAAGAAGAAAAAACCGCATTCAAGGTCGTGGCTTTAGAGAAATAGAACAAAATCTGTAAAGGAAGGAATTTATCTTTTAACATGAAACGCAGAATAGAGTTTGAAAAGAAATGTCATAGCACTTTTAGATATTCTTGTCCAGAATTAAATCATACAGTTTATGGAGCAAAAACTTTGAAATAAGTAATTTGTAACTTTTTAAACAGATCTCTTTTAGCTTCTGTCACAAAATAATGGCAACAGAAAAATGCTGAAGTTCAGTTTTAAATAATAAATGCATTCATATCACAAAAAGGAGGTAAAAATTTGTATACTTTGAAATATTAATTCCCACTTCCAAAAACAAATTTTTCGCAAAAGAATTTATGCTTGTAGACATAGGCATTTCCTAAAATATACCTTTATTTTCAACCTACAAAATTTACTTATTAGAACCAAAATAGATGCCATAATTACAACCATAAAAACGTTTAAAGTGCACAAAAGGCTGTACACAATTGTAGCATGATATGGTGAAAAACAGACAATGGTAGCTCAACTGGTAAATCATGTGGCAAATAAAACCTACAGGCACTGGTTCAAAACCAGAGCTTATTTTCAAAACCAATGCAAATTTTTAATTTTATAGAGCTGTAGCAGTAAAAGCTTGACAACATTATCGGAGGCCATACAGAGACTGTTACAAAAGACTTTAGAACAACCGACATATTTTTTGGAAATAGCCATAAGATTTAATCAATTTATTGACGAATAATTAAATCTATGTATAAATTTACAAAAGAGGTATATAAAATTTCACTTTATAGGAATGTAGAAAAGAGGTTACGTCTACTCAGTATTCACCTACAACTGAAACATGGACAATAAGTGCAACAATGGCAAAAAAAGATCAATGCGTTTGAAATGTGGGCGTTCAGAAGAATGCTGCGAATATCATGTATCACAAAAGCAACAAACGAAGCAGGCCTGAGAGAGGTTAACCAGAAAAGAAATCTCTTAAAGAACATTAGAGGTAGACAGGATAGATTCCTGGGGAATATAATGAGAAAAGTAAAAAGTCAAACATCTGTCTTTAACCGGTAAAATTGATGGTAAAAGAGCAAGAGAGAGACAAAAAAGGAAGTATCTGCAGCAACTAACAGAAAATCCTAATGCATTAATACAGGCAACATACAATCGATCAAAAGGGAAAGAATTCATCCAAGAGGCAACCGATGGCTGAAACAGGTAGAGCAATGAAAGAAGAAGAAGGAAAAAAAGGCAGTAACATTTAATCGGCCAATTTGTTTATGAAACCAACTGAATGTAACTTGATTAATTTCGAACAAAACACTGTTAAAAGTCGCCTCCTATCATCCACTTAACAATCCATATTTTAGCAAAAAGAAAGTGTACACTTTTTGAAAGCAGAGACATAAAAACAGAACGTCTTAAATGTTTAAAAGAATATTTAAAAAGCACAGCTTTATTGTTATCAAATAATCACCCAGGAATTAATAGAGGAGTCAACATAAATATAATTACGAAAATCAAAAGCAAAGAAGTAGAAAACTCTTTCATGTATAGTAATAATCACAATAATGTAAATTATTTCAAATAATTTAATCCGCTCCACAATAAAAAAAACTTTTGCGCAGTTATGTCGCAAAGTGGAAAAAACACTATTGAGTGTTTTTTTCCTGCAAATATCAGAAGAACATGAAAAGAATTTGTTGTGGACCAAATTACTGACACTCAAATTAAGCTCAAAACCAGAAAATGTTTGTCTTATTTAAGTACCATTTGACAGTAAGAGTTTTAAATTGTTATCTGTCATCTTCTGTATCTGCTCCAATGATTAATAGGACAAGAGTGTAGAATGCTCAACAGGCGGGTCATAATATTGACCCAACAGATACTTCCTAAAGAGTTACAGAATAGTTTTATCCTAAGATAGCCTTAATAGATAGAATCACAATCAAAATTTGTTTGCTAATAAAATCCAAAGCTACACAGAGGAATTTAAGAACCCCACCAAAACAATGACATATTAACACACTTGCAAACTGAATAATTTGAAATCAATTTCAGCTGAATAGGCAACGTTTTACATAATTACTAATTAAATAATACTTTATTAAAACAACCTATATATGCTGGGATCACAACAAATTATAATGAATAAAGTCCTTTCTTAGTAAATGTGTCATAACATTTTTTTCAACCATAGATTCATAACCGTTTTGATTGTAAAAATCTGTTTATATCTGTTTCAAAGTCTGATCCAAATAGGATGGTACCAAAATAAGCTTTCAGTTTCATCAGCTTTTACATGCATAAAAGCGGTAAATGTTTTTAAGTCGTTTTGTTCTCCTTTTCTTTTTACTTTCTTGAGTCAAGAAGTTCATTATATTGGGGATTTTGTGATGTTTTTCTAATCAAAGAGTGCTTTATTTGGGAAAAATATATTTCAGATTCTAAGTCATCATACAAACTTTACCTTTTTGCTTAAATATTTTTTTCGATTGAAAAAACGTGACTTACTGTTTTGAGTAGTAAACATTGAAGGTCAAAATTAGTTATGCTCCAGAAATAAATGCTAAAGACAGTATGAGCAACATTTGCGACACAGGAATCCGAATTAAAAAAAGACTCGGTAGATAACAAAACACGCCATTTTTTGTTCATAGAAGATTAACTATTCAAAAGCAACATTTTGACGTTGTGATTGAAGCTAATTAATATAGTGCTAAATTTTTGAAATGCTAAAATTTTCAAACCAACAACAAAAAATTACAATTGGAATTTTAAGAAAAGTTGTTTATTTTCTCTTTCCATTTAATTAAGAGGTAGCTAACTATAAAAGGCTATTTAAGAATACGTAAAACTAAGCAGTTGTTTCTTTTGATTATAAGTAAACATGAAGATATTTCAAAAATAGATGGAATGGGTAGCCAAAAGTAATAATTTAATGTTAATTTAATGTTAGTTTCTCACAAAAATAGTTGTTAACTCCAAAATCCCCTATGGTTTCTCAAGCACAGAATAGCCTATGCGTCATACCATGAGATCAGTTACCGACTATATTAGATGTGAAAACAAAAGATAAAAGTAACAATCTGCATTTCAATGTATGGAAGCTAAAAAACATAAGCGCATGTCTATTTGTAAAGACTTTGATATGCATTTAACCATGAAAACAATGCACCTAATCTGTTAACCGTCCCCCAAGCGGAATGAGCTTTAAGCCAGCACCCGGATTAAAATTCTAATAACTTTTTAACCACAGCAGCTATCAACCTGAAATTTCAAAAACTTATCTAACCTTTATATAGGGTGATTTTGGCGAAAGAAAATTTTCTAAGATGGCCGCCATTGTGAGTAACTACCTTGTCGCTCATCTTAAGTGAAAATTGTAGAATTTCTTCAATTTTTTTAACTTTCATGATACATTGTATTCTATACCTGTTATACGCCCTAATTTGCATGTTTTTTGAGTTGTGTTGTTTTCTGACTTTGAAATTTATTTATGACGTCATTGATAAACATAAGTTATGATGAAGCCCTGACAGCTCAGGATAAAAAAGTAATTATGGTGACGCCCAGGCTGGTAAACCTGTTGCAAGCAGACAATTCCATAAAAGAAACAACAAATACGCTGTTTTAAGTATACGGACTTCTCTTGAGGAAGCCAACTATGACATTATAGATTTTGATAACAGTTGACATTTATCTTGAAAAAAAGGACGGAATATCAGCATGAAATAGCATAGACCATCACAAAACCATGTAAAACTTCCGTCAAGCTCCACAAAACATTATACCGAATAGAAAATATGTCAAACCAGAATTCAGTGGTATCGTTTGTCCATTTTTAGCATGGGCTACGTTCACTGACATGATATAATCTAGATGATCATTACATAAACCAATCAATCGATCAATTAAAATATTTGCTATTCAAAGAAAAATAAAGAGAACGATAACTTGTAGCATCTTATGAAATCCAACAACAGATATATAAAACCATTTATTGGGCTTTGGTATATTCGGGGATTTCTGAATTCCATATTCCATGAAATAACAACAGATTTCACTCATGAGTATGGGCAGAAGGTTTTTAATGCAAAATGTCAATCAAGTTTTTTCCATTTCTCTGTAGAAATATGTAATTCGATATTATCAAAACCAGAGAAGATTGTTTTCAGCATGATTGAATACCTGCCGTTCGACCATTTTTCGAAGCTTTTGTGGAAAATTCTGACAAGGTGATGATCCTGGATTAGTATCTTTCATTAGATGAGATCCGCTACCCAGAGTGGTTTCCTGTGGCTTTCTGTCAGTACAATGGGAACAAGCCGGCAAAATATGGACTGTTGTTTCTATCAATCAATAATGTTGCCATACACCTATACTTCTTTTTTTTAATCTGGCAAACTACCTGTAAAGTCAAATGAATATTACATCACAACAACGGAAGATATCATACATTACCTTGTCACAAGTTTGACTGATTAAATCAATATGCAAGGTCCCAACATATCTTGTGATCAATTCTACACCTCCATCAAACAAGCCAACTGGTTGCTGGAAAGAAAGATGACAATTGGAAACATGAAGACCAATCAAAAAGGTATCAGTGATTTGAAAAACATGATGGCAGGGAGAACAACAGCACACTGATCTGTTGGGAGAAAATCAAAGGCACCTTGACAATGATGACCTACGTTGTGAACACCATGTCTTCTAGTAGTGAAACATGCTTGTACTGACAACAACTAATCTCAACTCAGAAGAGACAAAGGATGACGAGAAAAGCAAGCCAGCGATCATAAAGTTTTACAATAACTTTAAAGGAGGTACTGAGATCGTCAATCAAAATTGAGAAAATACTTGGCTAAGTCAAAATCAAGTGGAATGTTGCTGCCTTTTCGTACATCTTAGATATTGCTCGAGTAAAGGCTGCAATACTGTCAAGATCGAGTGACAACAAAACATCAAACTACCACAATCATGAGTTTTCGGTTGGAAATTGGTAATGCACTTAATTACACTACTCCCCCAATACTGACATACATCGAGCAACCGTCTGCATCGGTACACACAACAATCGATTGCTGGGCTTCTTGTAGTAAGAAATGAAAAACCACCCTCAAGCCCTAAAAAATAAACTTGTGTGCTGAACCAGCAACGACGAAATGGAGGGTACTGAACTTGAAAAAGAGATGGACAATCATAGAAAAAGTGTTCAAAGATGCTTAAGGTATGGTCAAACCTTGTACAACACACAACACACAAAGATATTTGTCCAAGTTGTTTCAAATTAAATTTTCCAGTATATTAATTTGATTTTTAAATATTTCTCATATAAGAAGTGTAATTGTAATATTGATATTCTCCTCTCATTTATTCATTATCTTGTTTAGATTTGGTTTTTTTATTCCAAAAAAAGTTCTATGTTAAGTCTTAAATGCTATTTTTTCTGAAGTTAACGCTTGTAGGATGCCAAAGTTATGTTGAAATTATGATGCTTTGTCTTGTCATCCCATAACGCTTTTCGGTCAGATAACTTTACAGAAGTAACAAATTCACAGAAAATATAATCATTTGATTGAAAAAAAAAAAAAACTTGAAATTTCTTGATTTCGCTTTGGTGACTGATGACGTCATCATTTTTTCAATACTTATACTCTAAAGGTCAAACCTCAATTTTCATAGATTTTCAATATAAAAATCCGTATTTTATAGCAATATTTCTGCTGCGGGCCAAAAAGCCGTCAGCCTGCCTTTGAAAAGTTCAAAAAAGCCCTTCTGAGAAAGGGTTAAAATCTCTGGTGAATCGCTGTGTACCTACTTGCCAGTTTCCTACCACGATGGCTGCAATTAAAGTCGTGCATTGTTATAATATAAAAAATAAATTACTGCTTAAAGTAAGTAATAGAGACAACTCTGCCTTTCAGTTAGGACATTCAGAAGCTGTTCGTGTTGCCGTTTAATCACATCTGCTTTGCAGAATAACAAAACTCTTAGTGTTCAAATCTCTTTCTTTAATCAACCACAAAAAGTGGCTGTTCACTTTCGTTGCTTTTTAGGTTTTCCTTACTAAGAAAATTTAGCTTGACACTTTTTTCATTTCGACCTTTTGGACCAGTTGAATACAATCTAAAATAAGGTTTTGATCAAAATGAACATGATTCTAATTGCTTTAGTTATGTAACAAAAAAAATCGTTTAATTTTGAAATAAATTTCTACCGGGCTAATGACATCTGTTTGATGGTATTTTAATCAATATTTAGACCTATAGCTAGCAAAATAAGTGTGATCAAAACAAAAGTTGGAATTGATCAAGTATCTTTAAAACATTACTGAAATATGCTTTTAAATGAAACATGTAAAACATCTGAATGGACCTCAAAACCGAAAGCAGAATAGGTAATCTCAGTAAACGAATTCCAAATTCCTTTTTATACAGTTTCTTTCTATGTAAATGCTGCTGATTTTTATTATGTGATGCGCCATAACAATATTAATTTTATTGAAAAAGCTTTAAAATACAAAAAACATTCCTGTCATCATCGTCATCATCATCGCCATCCTCATTGTCATTACTCTTTCCTTTGTACCAGTGGATACAATTGTCTCATTGTAAAAGTTCAACTGATCAAATCCAACCAAAGAATTTTTTTATTTCAATAGTAAACAAATTCAAGCAACGTGGGTTTTGTCTTCAATACCAGATCTACACAATAAAATCATAAATAATACAGCCTCATTACATAGACATTTTAAAATTTGATTCCAAATTAAAGATACTTTAAAACAATATCTACTCAGCTAATTAAGCAAAAATAAGTAGTACAGAATAATCTTTAATTTAAAATACTTAAATAAGATCACTTAGAAACCTAAAAGCTCTTAACCTGCTTTCCCCGATTTGCTTGATCTAAGATCAAATCACATGCAAGTTGGCACCACAGGTTTAAACAACTCTCCATGTGGTAAGTACTCTTGAGGCTTACCCAAGAGAAGATTTCTAACAAAGGATTTATCAAAACACCTTTTTGCACATTATTCCTCAGAAACTACCATAAAATTATCAATATTTAGGCCAAACTCAATACGAAAAACAAAATAGTTTCGAGTATTTTTTCACTGACTTAATTCAAAAGATAAAAGCTATTAAATGTATGTAATGGAAAGCAACAAAGACTCAGTAAATAATATATTAGTAAGTTAATATATAAGCTACCCACACATCATCTCAACAAAAATTTATATGAAAGATGAAAATTTTATCTTGTGGTAATTTACATCTTATGATAACCCTGTAGACTATTTGGCACTTTTTTCGATTTGACAAAGATTACCTGCCAACCAAACCATGGGATTTTGCTTCGAAAAAAGTAATACTATTTTCTAGAAGAGAAGACCGAGGATAACCCAGGTGATAATTTTCAAACATGACATGAAAAACACGCTAAGAAGCTACCAACATTACTTGAGAAAGATTTGAGGAGATCAATGGCTCCTTAAAATATAAGTGACTTCACCGAAAACAGAAAGTTTGGAAATAAATATCTAGCGACATTTACAAAATGGATAAGGAATCGTATTAAAACCTTCAAATCGAAGCAGCTATAGATAGTTTATAAATCAATAAAATGTTATACAAACTGGTATTTGTTTATATGAGGCAGTTAATCTATTTGAAAATTGCAAAATTCAAAGAACAGACACTCAAAAAAATGTTGGATTTGGAAATCGGTTTGTGTCTGGTATTAAAAAACAATGATGTAAACTTTTTTTCTCGGCTTTTCAAGTAAGGTGCACTTGGCAATAATTGAAAATTTCAAGTAAAATCAAAAGTAAGTTTTGATTGAATAAGTGTTTTTTTCTCTCTAGACAAATTTATACGAAGCAATAAATAGCTTTTAAAGTACTAGCTAGCAAGTTGTCCTCACTCACTTTTTCAAAACCCCAAATGCAAAACTATGTGTTTTCATTACGAAAAAGCACTAGCAGAGAATCAAAAGATTTATACTTTAATTTCACGGCTATAATTGGTCTTTCGTCATGTAAGATATTACCTTCCTACCCTAAAAATGAAATCTCNCCAAATGCAAAACTATGTGTTTTCATTACGAAAAAGCACTAGCAGAGAATCAAAAGATTTATACTTTAATTTCACGGCTATAATTGGTCTTTCGTCATGTCAGATTTTACCTTCCTACCCTAAAAATGAAATCTCACTATTGCCTCTGTTAAGAAAAAAATACGTATTTTTACCTTTTAAGAAACATTTTGTGCAAAAGAGAAAGATTTTGTAGCATCAATTTTATCAACAAACATAAACTTTTCAGTGTTATGCTTCAATATTTCCAATATCAATTGCCAAACAAACCTCTTCGTTCTTTATATTTTTTGCAAACAAATAACAGCTGCTTATGCATGGTAAAACCTTTGGCATCTTCATAAAATTTACATTATTGTTTCTCACTTACACTTACTTGCTGATAAATGCATGAGTAGAGTTGTTTGTTACCGGCTTCTTTTTTAAGTATTAAATTAATATTGCCAAAACATCTTTTTCTCCCTGTTACCGAAAGATACATATGTTTAAGGAAATGCCAAATATCTGTCCTCGAAATATGAGAGGCGCAAGCTATGTAGTATAGAGATTTTGTTATATTCATCTGTCTTAATCAAGGAAGCCCATTATGTCTGCCTTTAAGCTTAATGAACATTTTTTGTTCTTTCTTGATAAAATCCTCCAATTAATGCTAATCTAAAGCACAGTTTTTTCAAAAGGTTTCTTTTTGATTTAGAAAACGTTAGACCAGGAAGCCTGAAGAAAGCAATGTCTTTAAAAATTAACGTTAAGGCATCTCTTTTATACATGAAAGAAATTCATGCAATCAGGAAAAATAGTTTAGATCAATTGTGCAATGTACCTAAACCAATATTCAAATCAATTTATTTTCCAAGGGAACATATTTTGAAATAAAGCAAGCTTTTTATTTATTTCGACATCAAATATCGTTGACATTTAAAAAGAAAAATCCTAAAATCATAAAGCGCTTTGTATTTCTCATCTCATTTAAACTTTTATCTCATTTCATTTTTTCTTCTTTATGAGATAATGGAAGACTGTCAAAATTTTTTCAGCTTACCATATTTTTGATACCTCGAATGCAATACAAAAACATAAATTCTCCAAGAAAATGTACCGTTAGAAAATAAAACATCAAGAATAAATTGTTTTGGAGTAGTTTGTTTAATGTCCGAAGTAATGGTTTTTATATGTACCTCTACCATGTAATAGTTGAACATTTTTATGTCATTTCTTATATCAGTTTACACGTATTATTTTGCATAAAATTCATATGTTCACATGTTTAATGACCCAAATAATGGTGTTTATATGTGCCTCTACTATGCAATAGACATTTTTATGTCATTTCTTATGTCAGTTTATATGTGTTATTTTGGATAAAATTCATACACGATGACTAATAAACAAAAAGCTATTGTCAAGTTAGGAAAACAAGCAAAGTAAGTGAAATGCTTCCTAACCATAAAATTATGGTTGTCAAGTAAAACACTTATTTTCTTCCAATTAATTGATAGCTCTTTTCACCTGGCATCTTTTAGTACATATTAAACATGAACAATAGTTTCTTCGTTTCACTGTTGTGACCAAAACATTCCTTCGTGTAGTTTTTAATTTTAGGTATTCAACAAAAGTTTATTAGTCTATTCTACCTACCCTATGGGTTGTCATAGGGTTTGAAAACTGATTCAATTTCAATAAAGAGGTCAAGGTAGTCTTTGCTAAGAACATGCAATTCAGTTCTTATGTCAACAGCTGTCATGGATTTCTCTTGTTTGTTTAAAGCATTTCCTTTATGGTAATGAAAATAATTAACAACTATGTTTTAACAATACGATTTCCATAGTTAATCTTTCTTCTGATACACATTTTGTGAAAAATTTGAAAAAACAGATGTTGGATCTTAGTTAATTGAAAGTATTATGAACTCTGGAAAAATCTATTTTGCTCTTACTCACAGCTATCTGCTACAGCTTGAAAAATGTAGCCCCGTTTTTTGTTCAAAACTTAGCTATCATGAAGACTCTAATCACTTCATGGTGAACATTTTTGTCTCATGTCACAGTATGTATCGGATTATCTTACTTAAGTTAGTCCCTTTTATATTATAAAAGAGACAGTTTTGTAAAAATCGCCTAGATTGTTTCATTGAAGGATTAAAATTTTCTTAGTTACTGTATGAAGATCTTGCAGCTGAAATAAGGGGCATCAATCTAGTTGTTCAGACATGCTGAAAATATCTGGTTAGAAGTCAAGTGCTAACATCAATGTGCAAATGAACTTGTATCACTAATTTAACTTTCAAATTTAAATTTGACCATTAATACAGCTATGATGTAACTGACTGTACCTTCATATCAAGAACTGAAGAAATTCTTGATTGATCGATGTTTTAATCCAAGTAAGTAAATTTAGTAAACTCAAAGAAAAAATAATTAACTTCAAAATCGGTTGCATGAGTTTATCGATACACGTCAGCTTCATATACTACTGCTAGCAGTTATTCTTCAGAATGATCACTCCTCTTTAAGATCTCTTTCCTCTTGCACCTGCATGATGCCAAACATTTCTTTTTCGATCTTACTTTCAATCTTCCTAATTCACTTGGTGTCCACTAAGTTTTTTTTCTAGCTCACTCAATATGCCATTTTCACTGTCTTCTTGTATTCCATACTACTTTTCTCTTCCTGGCGGTCTTCATTTTGACCTTGTCTTTTCTGGTAACATTGCTCAATAACTTTTTATCATTCTCTGTACCACTGTCAACTTTTTCTTGATTTATTGTGAAATTCCAGGATTCTTCACTGGATGTTATTGTTGGCAAAATAATGTTTGCCCATGATACTTCTCTTTAGACATTTTCGTATACTTTTTATCTTTTAAAAGTTGTTGTATTTTTCAAACCTTTCCCGTACTGGTGTTATTCTCTTATTAATTGCTATGTTCATTTTATATCTCGAGATATTAACAATCCTCACAATAAATTGTATTTATTCACTTCTTTCAGTTCTTTATTATTTATTTCTATTCCTCTTTTCGCTCTCCTACCAGCTACATTATTACAAATGATTGTATTTTTTTCTGTTTAGCTTTATCCTATTTCTCTCTCCCTCCCTAGCTTTGAACTTTACTCTCTTTGTTTTTCATTGCTACAGTGAATATAACTGGGGATATTGTGCGTCTATGACGAACTCATTTCACGATTTTAATCTTTCTATTTTGCTTCTCTGCTAGTATTTGTGTTATGCCTCCTTTAATTATTTCTTTCATGATATTGATATACTTATCCTGGGTTTTAAGTACTTTTTAGGACTTAGACATTAACTGCTAATGAATAGAGCCAAAGACCTACTCGGAGACCACAAAATCCATATAGGGTAGATTTTGACAATCACTGGCCCTCTCGATTATCTTTGTAATAGTATGGCGGGTGGTCATTGGTGGAGTAATCAATTCTCTAATCGGCTTCTTCCTGTGTTTAATACCAAGCAAGAGTGAAATCCAGTTTGTTCTTCAGAATTTCTGTGAACAGCTTGCCAATATTGGGAAGTAAAAATATCATGTGATAATATTCTATGTCTTTCTTATGTTCTTCCTAAATATTACTGCAGTAATGTAATAGCATTGCTCGAGGGACTATTTTAGTTTTAGTTATTGTGCTTAATGAGTTTTGATTTTCTTTAGGTTTTTTTCTTTCTAATTTAGGCTTTCAGTTGTAATTTGATCTTCCTCTAACGCTTTTTTGTTCTTTTTTGGGCTAATATCTACTTCTATTTTACTTCTAAGTTTTAGTTATACTTTTTTTAAACCCTCTTTAAGATATTATGTATGGAATATTTCAAAAGGTTTTAATAGAGTCAGTACATCCATCAAGATTACTGTTCTTTTTCTTCAAAGGGTTCGAACTTTTCTCCTTTTATGCTGGTGAAAGACATTTGCATTTTTTTACCATAGATAGCTTTCTTAAGGCCTTTTTACAGTTTTCATTTTCTTATTTTCAAAATGTTGTGCTTGCTGAAGGAAGAAATGAAAAGTAGGAACCGATTTATTTTGAACTTTCAAAATTCATTTTGTCTTATCTAATGTCTAATATATTAGAAAATTATAAATAGTTTATTATTATGAAGCCTGTCTAATAGTTATTCCTTATATTAATCAATTCGCTAGAGTAAATTATTTTTCTTCCTTTACTGGAGTGAGTTATTTAATAATGTTCAAACAGGTGTCTTAATCACCAAATAAACATATGAAAAAAAACAAAAACATACAAAAAAACATATAATAAAATGACTTGTGCAAGAGATAGAATGCAATTAGTGTTAAAGGCTTAGTATAGGATAGGATGAAAATAGATAGTGTGTCATAATGTAATAAAATTCCGTAAAACTATAAAGAATTGCTTTATACTGGAAAAAAGAGTTAACCTTAAACTTTAAAACATTCAAGTAATATGATGTAGGAAAGCATCCAGATTCCAAAGAGATTTCAATCTTGCAGTTTGAGGAAAAAGCTCCTCAAAGAGTTCTACAATAATGAAATTCGACGGAAAGAAACACAATCATAGATGGATTTATTAAAATGAGGACAACAACTGCATATGAGGTGAAGTTGAGAGATTTGAGTCACAGGAGATCCTACAAACCTAGCCGGTACCAGCAAGGAAAACTCTTTATAACACTTTCCATGGTAATGTCGAGAGAAAAGACAAGGCACGTTATATCGATGAATCAAAGGTTGAAAAGGAACAGCGAGATTTAAACCTATTAAGTTACAAGCAAGTTTCTGAACGCGATCAATAACATCAGGATAATGCGACCCAGCACTTGTCAAGATAAGTCAGCATTACTCAATTCAAAGGCAGATTGCAGATATATAGAGATAGAAGATGGCCTCGGGCGTAAGGTAATCTCTAACCGCAGTACATAGAAATTGGTCTCTTTTTTAGCAGAGCTGCCAACAAATTGAATTTAAAAAGTGACAAATCAGGCACCCCCATTGATAAATGTTTCCTCACCAGGAGAGAAATTATAATGGCATCCCATGTTAAGAGAGATAATGGCTCAGGCTTTAAGTGAACAATATCAATTGCATTTGAGCTCCATAAAGAGAAGCTAGCAATTTTCTTCCTCGTTTGCTGACATCATGAAGGTTAAATTCTAAAACTTCTGAAAAGTCTGACTTTTTCCTGCTGAGCTGCGTTGTAGTCATTGGCGGCTACAGGATTAATCAGCATTGATGCTGCAAAATTAAAGTAAATGACCAGGAAGGTCATTCGTTTAGAAAAACAAAATGGTTGGACCAAGAATAGAACCTTGAGGAACGCCAGGGTTAATGAACTACTTATAAGATGTAATTCCATTCAATGTGACATATATTTTACGATTTGAGAGAAAGTACAGAAGGATTCCAAAGACCCTTGCACAAATACTATAACCAGAAAGTGTATGAAGCAAACCAACATGCCACACTTTTCCAACTACCTTGAAAATAACAGTCCCTATACCTCGTCCTTTTTCAGACCTATCCATAAACCGATAGTTACTTTCAATAATTACAGTCACCAAGGCTGCCAGAGGAGCAAGATCCTCTAAACCTATACTGAGCAGCAACAAAAAGACCAAGGTTTCGCAAGAAATTCAATAGTTCATTGTTGATGAGTCGTTCAAAGACCTTCCTAGTGACAAAAGAAAAAAGTTTACAGGTCAATATTTGCTAGGTTCAGATATATTTCATTCAGGGAGGCAGAAAATAAAACTCCTTTAGGCAAAGGTAAAATGTTTGGAGAACAAGAAAGATAGCTCAGAAGTACACTTTTTCAAAACTACAACAGGAATCTAGACCGTGAGCTTTAGGTTAATCAAGCCCACAAATAATCTTTGTACCCAATCTTGGATTTATAATGAAAGAGTCCAAAATGTGGTCAGTTTGCAGAGAAAACGCTCACAAGGACATACTATTGTCATTTAGGGAGGTCTTGGTGGTAAAAACTGAAGCAAAAAAATCAGCCTTTCTTTAGAGAATAGAAAAATTGGAACGTCATCAATATGTTAAAAAGTAATCGACTTGCCAGAATTCAAATCACTGGTTTAAAACTTCCAGAAATTTCCACTGCCAAAATTTGAGTGCAAATTTTCAGAGTCGCTCACCATAGTGAGATTTATCATCATAAATCACCCTTTTACAAGCATTGGCGGCCTATTTCAAGAAACGCTAGATTCATCAGTTTCATCACCTTGAAACTGAACATGGAAATAATTACAATAGGTACAGTCACTACCAAAAGTTTAAGACCACCCTTAATTTTGACTCTGAAATGACACAACTGATTATATATCTATATTAAAACTGATTTTTTGTGGATAATATTTCCTTTACACACAAATCTCATATTTTTTTAGTATCTTTTGATTAAATTTGCATCCATATTGATAGTTGTTTCCTTGATATTCAGTATTTGGTGGGTCCACCGCCACTTTTAATTATTGCCTGCAGGCGTCTTGGCATACTGTGTACTAGATTTCTGCAGTATTCCTGCGAGATTTCTTTCACCCACACTTCTTTTATCGCTTCCACAAGGTCCTTAGCACTTGATGGCTGTTTCTGGGAAACTTTATCTTTCATTTCCGTCCACAGATTCTCTATTGGATTCAGGTCAGGGCTGTTGCCCGGCCAATCCAGAACATGAATCCTGTTCTCAGTCAGAAAAGTCATAGCAACTTTTGATCGGTGACAAGGGGCACCGTCCTGCATGAATATAGTACATTTATGTATGTCCATGTGAATTTTTAGCTTATCCGACAGCAATTCAACGTACCGCAGACCATTCATAGTTGTTCCAGATGGCAAAAAATACAACCCAGCAACTCCATTTTCCGAAATTGCACCCCATATCATTTGACTTGGAGGGTGTTTCATCGAAGAAATCGTGTATTTTTCATTGAATCTCGTTCCAGGTGGCCGGCGAACATGTCGTTTCCTCACCACAAACTGCTGTAGAGTGGACTCGTCCGAGAACATGACTTTACCCCACTGTGCTGGTGTCCAGTTCTGGTACTTCTTAGCGAAGGCTAATCGTTTTGCCTTCATTACCGGTGTCAGGCGTGGTTTTCTGGCAGGCTTGTAGGATTTTAGACCGAATTCGTGTGAAAGACGTCTGGAAACAGTCATGCGACTTACACTCACACCTCTTTCCACCAAATTAGCTCGAATTTTGTTGATGGAACTCATTGGTGACCTCGTAACTATCCTTTTCATCAGGTGGTCATCTCTTACAGTGGTTTTTCTTGGCCTTCCACTCCGATGTAAGTCTTTGTAGCAGCCATACTGCTGATACTTTTTAACTGCTTGGTGGACTGCAGTTTTGCTGACTTTCAATTTCGTAGAAATATTCCTTTCAGATAGTCCTTCTCTATGCAGAGCAACAATTTGACCTCTTTGAACTTCACTGAGGGACTTTTTTTGACCCATTTCTGTAGTAATAAGAAGTATAAAAAGTGAAAAAAATTCCAAAGTAAAATCGATTCAGATGTCCGCAGTGTTAAAGAAGAACGTGTAATGAGCGACCAGAGCGCAAACAATGAGTATGATGCAATCTCAACAGTAGGATGATGCAATACGATCTCATACCGAGAAATCTACGTATTTCCATGAGTGGTTTTAAACGTTTGGTAGTGACTGTAATAGGAGAAGAACAATAAGTATTGACTGAAGGACGAGAATGATGTTTGACTTCGTAACTACGACGAGGTACAATTGTTTTAATACCAACTTGCACTGAATTCGGTTGCAGCACCGGAAGCTGATTGGGTAAAAACTGGATCCTATGGAACACCACAGAAAATGGACAAAAGCTATCGCAGTTAGCCTGGTTTAATAAAAAAAACCCTTACAATCAAATCCCTTCTCAACAAGATTTGAAACCCTTACATTAACCCCAACAGCAACAACAACATGGTCAGCATATCCAGAAAGAGGTTCAGGTAGAATTGTAAAATACTCAGGAGCAGAGATCAAAAAGAGTACTAAAGGATAATGCTCTCTTGACTCTAAATCAGGAAATCTTTTTAGAAGATCAACGAGTTCTATAAGAATATGACCAAGAGCGAATTTTCAAGTAACCTTTCTAGGTTTGTCAGTTCTGTGAAAATGAATAAACCAGGGCATCTGATGAGCACTAAAGTCGCCACAGCCAAGGCCTTGACAATCTAATAGTGTTTCCACAACTGAGCAAGAAACAGAAAAGGGAGATCGCTACAAGAAAAATAGATAGCAAGTTGCCTAAAGTTAGAACAGCTTAAAGCACATCAAAATATATCATTAGATTCAAGCATTTTGTACTCCACCAGCTAAAAGTTCCTGTCGATCATAAATAGCAAAACCATGAATATGGGTTATAGATTCTAGTTGAAATAAAGGTAAAGAACTATTGACATGACGCTAGCTATTACTAAAACTACAACTGTGGCTTGTCTCACAAAGTATAGGAAAATGAGGTGAGTCAGAATGAACGAAAGCTTTCAGAGGATCATTATCATGGCATTACCTTGGATCCAGAGATTCGTCCTGCATCCTGACTACTAAAGGTCTACCTGGTACTGGGAGGGATCCCTTTGATTGACTTGTCACATGAAAAGAGATAAAATGTGTTTAAAGCCCTCACCTAATTGCATACCAACAGCATGACTGCCAGCTGAGCGCTTTAATGATAGTGGTGGAATTAAACAGAGAGACACCACCCACCATTTATCACATATTTCCCTCATAAAAAAGGCATTGTAATGATTGTAATGATAAACACATTTATCGAGATACATTCCTAGGGGAGTTGCCAACCAAGGCTAAAGACGCCCTCTCCCCATGAGACTCCAACCGGTTGCTTAAAGTTTTCAATGTGGAAAAAGAATTGATGTTAGCAAAGAGAATTACAAATTCTTAGAAAATCGGAGGGGCGGGGATGAATGGATTTAATAGGAAAAAAATTTTAAAGTAGACTGTGTTTAGTTCTTGTCAGCTCTATGGTAACTCATGTGGCATATTTGTAGGCTTGCTTCTGACCTATCTGCTTAGGAAGCAGCCTTTGAAATTTTGAGTGATTTTAAAAATATCGATATAAATTTGATGCCAGGTAAGGAAAATGTCTAATTTCGAAAACTCTGATGAATTTTACAGGTATTAGGTTTGTGTAAAAAAAGGAGTCAGGCTGTTTGCTTTCAGTTTTTGAGGCTACTACAATTTTTTCTGAATACCTAACCCTGGAGCCTTAAAACCTCTTGAAAGTAGGAAGTTTGTTTGTTTTAAAGTTACGAACATTAAATTTTCAGATTGCTTACTAACTACATGTAATGAATCAATGAAGCTAGTAGAATGTTATGTAAAAGAGAATGCGCAGGCGGGTTGGCTCTAACTACTCAGAAAACAAAGTAAATTGGTCACACCTAAGTAAAACGTTGCTCGACAATGCTAAATCGGTTTTCACTTTATACCTTGACTTTTCAAATGCCTCCGATCTCTAGTCATGCATAATGCGAAAGAAGAAAAGCAGAAGGAGAAAGAAAAGTTTAATTATACGGTTTTGTATTTTTAAAAGAGCTCGTTATGCTCCTTCCTGATATTTTGGTGTTTAAGGTTAATGAAAAGCTTATCTCGATAAGATTTCTGTATAAGCGTATTGTTAAATCATTCAGTATTAGTTTTTGCAGATCTTTGTTTAGACGACTCTTCTACAAGACATACAAGTTGCCTTCTGCTTATGGGATTTCTGAAAGGATTTTTGGTATTATTTTATGGATTTACCTCTGATGAGTATTCCATTAATGCTGGAGTTTCTGAAGGTTTTAAAACTTTCTTACGTTTTTACATTAACCATCTTCCCCTTAAGACCAAATTAGTTAATTACCATCTATGTTAATAATACTAGTCTATTCTCTAGCATTGAGGTTCAGGCAAATCAGTAGGCACAAATCAAACGTATCGATGATTTACAGCTTCTCCAAGAGGTAATGAAGACACCTGTCAGGATTTAAGGTTGTCGAAAAAAATGTAGTACGCTGTAAATCATCAAAGATGATAGTCATTCTTTGGTGCCTACTATCCAAAGGTTACTTTAAATCTAAATTGCTATTGTAGAATCTTTTGAAAACCTAATTTTTTTACATTTGTCCAGTCTTTGTAATCTTCAGTGGTCAATTTCGTATGGTATATTTCTTTCTGAAAGTACCACAAATATCGTAACTTTTAAAATAAAATCCTTATTATGTAAAGGAAGGAAAGTTTGGTATATTTTAGCATACAAATTTTAGCAAACATTGACTCACTGTAGTGTCTAATTTAGTCCTTATTTTTTACTATTGTCGACAACCTTCTCACACGATGGTTAAATTCAATACATTGTGCAAAATGTTGCTTTTTCCTAAACACTTGTTTGTTGATAAAGCCATGAAACAGCTTTATAAAATGTCCTTTAGGGACCTACATTACTCTCTCTCTCTCTCTCTTTCTCTTTCTCTCTCTCTCTCTCTCTCTCTCTCTCTCTCTCTCTCTCCCTCTCTCCTGTAAAATAGAGTTTGACCGACAAAAAGTAAACCTACACAGACCAAAATGTCTAAGCACACACCACCCTTTTGCCATTTTGAATTATCTCCTAATGTACTCACACCCTTTTCTTCTATTATTTATCTACTTTTTACTTTGAATTTCAATCTTCAATTTTTTAAACCTTTGTCAGTACACTGAATATTCTATACTCTAGACTACCGAATAATCGGGGATGGTAATAATCGGAGGGATGGAAAATTTTTAAAAAACTTATAATAGGGGGGTGGAATAAAAGGAAGGCGTGGGAAAGAAGACACAGATAGAAGAAGGAAATATTTCAAATCAAAACATCTATTCATGTGCAATTCGCTATTTCGAACTTCTTCTTGCATTCCCGTAGATTGTTTCAATTTGGTTGCGCACTATAGTGAACTGGGTAGATGTCTCGCATGACTCAAGAACTTTGCTGATTTCATCAAGAAATCGAGCATCTTTATTTATTTGCTCATCTTTCGATATTCCAACATGGGAGACGGTATTCTCTATGAGTTATTTTCTTTGCTTTGTATTGAGCTCATGGCTTCGATAG
>RDPX01000130.1:962395-983512 GCA_003991215.1 Morbakka virulenta | reverse complement strand
ATTGTATGCTAGGTCAGTGATATGACAGTAGTTTTGTAATTAGGTTTCGATCGTTACATCTGCTCATTGGAGTGAGGAGTGCAACTCATAATTAGGTGACGAGGTGTCAAATAAATTCATTACAAAATAAATAAGGGATCATTCGTTAAGTAAGCAGTTGCTCTACACGCTTGCTAGGCTACAGTTCGTTGATAAAAATATCTTAAGATGGCTGATAAAGTAAAAAAGACAAGAAGTACACTTCCAATTAAAAGAAAATACCAGGCTTCACAAGATATTTCATCAGGGATACCAAAGAAGTTAGTAGCAGAGAAATATGGAGTGCCAAGAAACACAGTATCCACCTGGCTTGCAAACAGGGGGAAAAATCATGGCTGCTTATGAATCTGGAGGAGTAAATCCTAAGCGACACAAATTGAGAAAAGCAGACAAAGAAAAACTGGACAAGGCTCTGTAACTTTTAGATACGTATCTGGGGAAGAAAAGTCATGTACCTCTGAAATGACAGCACCATGGAACGAGACTAATCTCCCAACTATTCTGTCCAAGTACGAATTAAAGAACATTTTCAACGCTGATGAGTTTGGCCTCTTTTATAAAGCATTGCCTACTAAATCTCTGCATTACAAGAACGAGCGATGCTCAGGAGGAAAACACAGCAAAGTGCATTTGACAGGTTTAGCTGCTGCAAATGCTGTTGGAGACAAATTGCCTATGTTTGTGATAGGGAAATCAGCAAAGCCAAGATGTTTCAAAAACATCAAAAGACTGTTTTGTGAATACCGCTCGCAGAAAAAGAGTTGGATGGATGGTAGCATCTTTAAGGAATGGGTCATGCAAATCGACAATAAGTTCGTTGCTGAGGGAAGAAAGATCGCACTTATCGTTGACAACTGCCCTGCTCATCCAAACATCGACAAGCTGCAAGCAGTGGAGCTGTTGCCTATGTGAAACTTGAAACTCAGCCTCTGGACCAAGGACCTATACGTTCGTCGAAGGCTTACTATCGGGCACATGTTGTAAAGAAATACATTGCAAATATCGATTCAAACAAAGGGGTGCCTAATATCAGTATCTTAACTGCAATGTCCTATCTTGCAGAAGTCTGGGACCGAGTAACACCTGAGACAATTGTGAACTGTTTTCGGAAAGCTGGCATTTGCACAGAAAGCCAACAGCAAAGTTTAAATGATTCTGATGACCCATTTCAAGAGCTAGCCAGTGAAATTGAGGAGCTAAGAGCGCGAAATGAGGGTTCAGTGCCACCAGAAATGACAGCAGCCAATTACATAGACACGGATGATGAATTGTTAACTTTTGGAGCAGGTCAGCTTACTGACGAAGAGATCATAGCCACGGTGTCTAATTTAGATGAAGAAAGTGAAGAAGAGTGTGACGTGATTGAAGAAGAAGTTGTTGTACAACCGCCAACGAAGAGTGAAGTTGTTCAGGTTCTAGAGGTGCTTCAAACATCTAGTCTTTTTTGTGATAAAATGGGGGACGAAATGCGAAAAAAAATCAATTCCTTTTCAAGGTTGTACTATTTAGACACGAGTAATAAAAAAAACAACAGAAATGTATCACTGACTTTTTTAAATAAAACAGTCAACAAGAGTATTGATCTTCCATGTTATGATTCATCATAGAACACTTTTGGGTGAAAAACCTATTTCTTTTTATTTTCTATTTGCTGTCTATTAGAGCGACAGCGCTTATCATCCTATAGGCCGTTTCTCGAACATTCTGGGCCATTTTTCCTTGAAATTCTTCATAAAAAAATCTCCCTTCTGTATAACGAACTCCCGCTATACGAACTATTCTCTCGGTCCCTTGTAAGGTCGTTGTAGCGGGATTCCTCTGTACTAAAATGCAAATTTTGGAGAAAAAAATTACCCTTTTTAAAACAAGAATTAAATAGCATGTCCCAAAAACTAGAATATCAAAATAAATTACAAAAAGGAAAACGGATCATCAAACAATTTTAAAACGACCCGAAAAAGGTGAACCAATCGTTCAAAAGTAAAACTATCAACGCAAAAACTATTCCAAAGAAAGAAGAAGTAGAACACTTTTAGAAAGAAATATGGCAAGACGAAACCGAGTTCAATCAAGATACTGAGTGGCTTAAGAGCCTTAATAATACGTACTGTCAGAATGTTACACCAACCAACAATAATATTGACAGATTTAGACTCTATAAAGAAATTAATAAACTACAACTCAACAAATCACCAGACGAAGACAAAATAACAACATTTTGGTATAAAAACTTGACATATTATAGAGATATATTAACATCCCATTTCAATAACTTCGTCCATGATGATAAAGTACTAACTCAATGGCTCAGTAGTTTCCAAAGAGCGAGGAGACAAATATACCAAATATTATCGTCCAATAGCCTGTCTGAATATCCAATACAAACTGTAAACGAATTGCATCAATTATTTTCTAATTGATCATGTTAGCAGAAAAAATGTGATCACGAAAGAACAAGTTGCTGGTAAAAAGGGTGTATGGGGTACAACTGAACAACTTCTGCCGAACAAAAATCTACTTTAGGAAGTAAAATTATTAAGAAGGAACCTATACACTGTATGGTTAGACTATAAGAAAGCTTTTGACTCCATTCCACATTCATAGCTACTTCTGGCGTTGAAACTTAAAAAAGTGGCAGACCATCTGATAATTGCCATCAAAAGTCTTCGTTTGCGAAACTCCACCCTCGTGGAGTAAACAACTCGATCATCAGCGACTTCATTACGATTTCTAAAGGAATCTACCAAAGAGACAGTCTATCACTCACCCCATTCGTTCTGTTGTTAAACCCACTGTCACATTTGCTCCTGTTCACCAAAGGATACACTACGAAAACTACGAAAGCATCAACACACCCATAATTTCTATGTGGATGACCTCAAACTATTCTCAACGACCTTAAAAAATTTAAAGCAACAGGTCGCTGTCACTACAACATTTTCAAATGACATAGGAATGAAATTCGAGGCTGATAAATGTGCTCTTCTAGACATACAAAAAGAGAAAGTGCTTGATGGTGAACCAATAACAATAAATGGTTTAGTCATTTCACCACTCAATAGAGTAGATAGTTATACGTACCTAGGAATCGACGAAAACATTGCCTACGAAGGTCCATTAAACAAGGAAAAGATTACAAAGGAGTATCTTACCAGGGTAAAAAAGATATGGTCATCAGAACTATCTGACTACAACAAAACGATAGCACACAAGACCTTCGCTGTCCCTATTATTACACTATCAATAGGGATACTTGAATGGTCAATTGAAAATATCAAACAACTTGATATTAAAAGAAGGAAAACTATGTCAATGAGAGGCAACTTTCACCCCAACTATAATGTGAATAAGTTGTACATCAGTAGAACAAAAGGTGGTAGAGGACTTAAAAGTATTAAGAACCTTTTCGAAAGTGAAATTGTATCGATCAACCAACACCTAAAACTGAACTCTAAACATAATGAATTATTGTAATACGTCTACGAGCGTGAAAAAGAAACCATCGTTAGACTTTTACAAGAAACTCTTACAAGCTATGAAATTACTAGCAATACTCTAAAAAAAACAAACTGTTAGGCAAAAGGATAAGCACTGCTTCAAGAACAAAACAGGAAGAAAGATATAGAAATAAGAGAATGCACGGTTATTTTGAAAGAACTGTCTCAAAAGATGAAAGAATCGATTCACAGTTAAGCCATTCCAGAGCTAAAAAAAAGAAGTATGACTTCACAATTTGCTGGATACCTTGAAGCAATAATCGGCCAAGAAATTCCCACCAAATACCTCCAATACAAAAGGGAAACTGATCAAGGTCAAACTCCATCGATTACAAACAAATGCAGATTATGCAAAGCGGCGGTCGAGGATTTTCCACACACTTTAAGCTCTTGTCCCTTGATGTCAGCTAGATACTACCTACCAATCCGACATGACGAATTGGTAAAGTAAAATTCTTGAAACAATAATTCGAAAGAACTGCCCAGAACACTTATACAGATTTTTGAGGGATCCCATGTACATTAAAAAGATCGACAATTTTGAATATTGGTGGAACATACCGATAAAAACAATAACTAAAGTACCACACGACAAGCTAGATTTACTGGTATTAAACAATAGCAATAAAACATGTTCGATTATAGAGGTCAGCTGTCCAGCAGACACCAACATTAGTAGTAAAATTCAGGAGAAACTGAACAATTACGGTCCCCTTGATCGTAATATGCAAATCATGTACCAAACTTACAAGTTTGAAATGATACCGATCATTGTACGGTCACTTGGATACGTGCCAAAGTGCCTTGTACCTTACTTAAAAGACATCGGGTTTGATGAAAAAGACATTAATATCCACATTAACAAAATACAAGTGATTGTTACGCGTGGTACAGTGAAAATTTGCAAAACTTTCTTAAGTTTTAAAATATAAATTATATATTCGCAGTTCAAAATATTTTACACTGTTGACTAGAATTGAGTGAATGTCCACACAAATCGAATTGCTTAGGTCTCAAAATGACAATACGAACTTCAATTATTTTTATCTAACAGGTTTTACTGCATTTTATTTTATTTTTAATTGTTTAATTTTTGTAAATCTTATTTCCTTGAGGCAAACAGATTATTTTCTACTTGTAAATGATAGGAAGAAATAAATTATATCAAAGCTTACTTACTTACTTACTTACTTACTTACTTACTTACTTACTTACTTAAATTAAATTAATTACTAAATTAAACTTTGCACGTAACGAAATCCTTAAATATATTAACGAATGCGAAATGGACTCGATTAAAAGAATCGCTGATGAGCTGCTGCAACAAACCAATATTATCCAAGAACAAAATGAAAAACCCAAAAATCGTAGCCGAAAATTCACTCTCCAGAAAACTGAACAACGAATTGAGAGATATACCAACAAAAAAGTACATGGCTATTTTCAACGAAAACTTAAAGATGACAACAAGATAGACCACAAAACGAGCCTACAACGAACGAAAAATCGCAGTACAACATCACACTTTAACAGCTACCTAGACAGTATCATTGACCAGGAGCTCCCAACAAGATACCTCCAGCATAAACGCCAACAAATCAATGACAACAAATGTAGATTGTGCCATATCAGCATAGAGGACGTAACCCATATAACCAATGGTTGCCCGAAAATGTCAGCAAGATACTATCTACCCCTCCGACATGATGCTCTTGCAAAGTACGTGCTGAAGGCAGTCATAAGAATGAACCACCCTGAACACAACTACTTTGAGAAACGAGATCCCGAGTATGTGTTAAAAATAGACAATGTCGAGTACTGGTGGAACCTACCAATCAAAACCATTACGAAAACACCACACAACAAACCTGACATGATCATATGGGACAAATCTACGAAAGTTTGCTCTATTGTCGAATTCAGCTGCCCAACTGACATCAATATCGGAAACAAGATCGACGAAAAGATGAACAACTACGCACCACTACTGAGAAACATGCAGATAATGTATCCCGACTATCGGTCTAAAATGCTACCAATCATCATCGGGGCACTTGGATATGTCCCAACATGTCTGCAAAAAGTAATGGAAGAACTTGGTTTCGAGAAGAAAGAAACGGCGAAACATATAAATAAAATGCAAAATATAGTTACTAGTGGAACTGTTAAGATTTGCAAAACCTTCCTTAAGTTCTGAATAATATCTTTTTTGTAACTTAAAGTCAGATGTAACCTGAAATGCATCATGCTGTAGACCAGTTAGTATTTACTCGTAATTCGTGAATCGTGAATTTGTAACTTGTAACTCTCAAAGCGTGGGAAATCTTTGAGCTCAATGTAGTTTGAATCGGTAATCAGTTTTCTTCTGATATGATACTTTTTATGTAGGAGTAATCTTGTCTCAGTGTTTGAAACCGATTACTTTTTGGAACTGTATAAATGCTACATAAAATGAAATATATATATGAAGCTTACTTTCTTACTTACTTACCTTCTTACCTTTTCGAAAGCTACAGACGATGTATCCAACAGACAAGTTGCAAATATTTTCGATCGTAGTAGGTGTACTAATACATGTCTTTAAGAATCTAATAATTTATGTTGACAGTTCAAATTTAACAAACATGAAAAAATTTATCATACTAGAAAATTGAAAAATATGTTTGCAGCTGGTATTACCAAAATATGTAAAATATTTTGAAACTTAGTGATAAGATTAAGTTTAGGTATTTTAAAGGGCATGGTAGGGCAAAAATAGAAAAGTTTGCAGGGCGTAGTCAAATTTCTTCTGTCTTGACATTTCTTTGTTCAAACTTAATTTCTTATACCTGTACATGCATTTTTTAAATTTATTTCAATACTGTTTCTTTGACATACATACTTTTTATTTGTAAATGCTACTATAAAATAATATTAATATAAATAATTTCTAAGCTAGAAAGGACTTTCTACAGCACTTTACTTTTTATTACATAAATACATACGTTTTTATAAGATTAGTTTATTGTAATTATTCAAAATAGAAAAGCATATCAAGTGTTTTAGGCTCGATTAAGACTTTTATCGCTATTATGGAAATGGTGACTTATTGTCGTATGAACTAAATACTTGGTTGGTTCTTTTACCATTTGGTTATGTGTGGTAGTGCAATCGTTTTAGATTTGTATTGACATTTTATTATTTTATAACAACGATTAACTACTATTAATAGAAAGGTCAACATATACAAGTGCCATCAGGATGTTCTAATTAAAATCCTAAAATTCTTTCCTTGCTTCTTTTATATTTTTATACATTTTCTCCACTATATAAATTGTTATTGATATAAATTTTTTATTTTGACATCATGATAATGTTTGTATAATTTGAAAATTCACACGTGGCAACTATGATCGCAATGCATTTCTAGTTATCGACGTTTTTAATTGTAGTTTTACAAACATAATTGTCTTCAGATTTCATTCTAACTTCAGGCCTTTTCTTTTATTTGCTTTTACCACTGGCATAATCCAGTATAATCGCATGATCCCCCACTTGTAGCCAGCGCGCTGGCTTCCCTCAATTAGACACGTATAGTTCACATGAAATGCTATTGACAGCATAAACTTTCTTCTATCATCAAAATCTTATCAGACAAAAGTTTTTCCGTTCAAGGACACGGTTCCAAAATGAGCTCATTTTTTTTAATCAATCCAATTCCCTTTACATTTTAACATTTTCAAATTACAAAGTAAAATTACTTTAAAATTACAAAGTAATGGTTATTAATCTTTGCAATTTTTTTTCTCTCAAAGAAAACTTCTTCCAGTTTCTTCTGGGTTTCATACAAGCTTACCAAACTATTTAATCCTTATTTTATATTTTCCCTTCTTCCTAATTCTAAAACCAGTCAAAGCAAGAAAACGTAGTTTATCAAAATGATTAGCTTTTAATCTTAAAAGTAGTTTAGCTTCTCGTTCATCCACTTGGTCTAGGAACTTTCTCTTTGTCTGTCTGTCTCTCTGTCTCTCTGTCTCTCTCTGTATGTCTCTGTCTGCGTGTTTCTCTCTCTCTCTCTCTCTCTCTCTCTCTCTCTCTTGAGTCATTGTTCTTATGGATTACAACTCTACTATTTACTTAACAATTTTAAATTTTAGAGGGAAAAAATCAAACAGTCCTATTCAAAAAAAATTGTGTTTCTAAAGGAAATGTGCAACTTTTTAACGTACTTTTCTTTCCTACCAACCATTTTAAACATAACTTTTTCATTGAAAAGTCTGTTTGAAATTAAAACAACTTCTTTATCAGTTTCACCTATTCCAACCCTTCTCTTTTCTTTCTCTCATTCTGACACGCTATTGTTGGCGGGTATGGTCAAGAGATTTTACACACGTGTCAATTTTGTGCCAATTTTAATCTACAACATCCCAAAAAGGAGCAGATGTTTGTTACTTTAAGTCTTCGCTCTACATTTAGGACCTTGCAATTCCATTTTTACAAGATGTTGATTTTTATTGTTAAATATAGTATTGCTACAATTTTGAATATGTAGCTTTCCTCTGAAAAATTGTTTTATTGTTTGGATCCTATATATTTGTATTATTTTCAGCTTTGTTGGATGCATCAAAGATATTGAAACGAAACACAAGGATGGTAACTATCGTGCTATCAACAAGTTGAAGACTAATCTGACATTTGGCTGTCCCAATAAATGTCCCAAGAAGACACCAGGAAATAAACAATGTGGACTTGGAAAATGTAAAAACAATTACATCAAAGCATCCTGTGATTGTTTTACAACTCATTACCAAGGTCCAAAGTGTGAAACAAGTATGTATTGGTACCAAGCTTTTGTTTGTAACTGAAGAGACTGGGCTTTTAATCTATTTCTTTTGTCATGAAGATGACATTCTTTATGTCATGGAGATGACATAAAGAGTGTAAAAATTATGTATTTCTACTGTTAATATTTATTTCTTCTTATGGCTTCCTTGAGGCCAGGGATTTTTGAAGATAAAGTTAAATTGTTAAGGTAAGAATTTTGCTAGGCGATAACTATGAAACCTATTCTTCACTTGGCATCCTGTGATGTATCAAAATCTGTAATCACTTTCCCACATTGAAAAATGAGCTTTTATTAGAACTCTATATGTTTAGATGGTTGAGTATTTCGAGTAAATTGATCATATAAGGTCCTGCTGGTTTTAATTTCAATATTTGTATGGTTTCAGTATAAAAGAATAAAACTTGAAATCAGACGTGGTAACGTTGTAAATGTTTTGATTTTGTAAGTTTGCAAATGTTTCAGTATTTTACCTTTTTATTTTGGTTTCTACATTTTTTTAAAGTTCTTTCTCATATTTTACATTTAAAATCATATTTTTTCCAGTTTTGTTAATATTAAACTTTAATACTTTTTGTTTAATTTCTAATATTACTTTGTATAAAAGATACTGATTTTCTGTTACTGTAATCGAAACCCTGGATACATTTTATCATAGGCAAACTTTTTGAAGTGTAGAATATATTTTCAATTTCGTTCATATTTTTTTCGTCAACTCGTGATATTTCTGTCACACCAAAACATAAACTGAAAACAGCTTTGTAACTTCAACCAAAATATTTTCCAATAATTCTTGCAGATGTGAGAATTTGCCGACTTGTTTATTTTTATGCTTGAACCAAAAGCAGAAAATAGTAAACATTCGAACCATAACATGTATCAGCCATCGAACGAGGATTCTGCAATAAATTCTTATCCGTCTTAAATCTCTCTCATACATAGATACTATCATCGTAAAATAAATCACTCTCAAAACATGAAATTATCACACTAACGTATGTGCAAGCACTGACCCATGGTATAAATTTAATGATCCTAATTTGAATGACCCGCAAACTAAACGTCATTTTAACTTTTTGCTCTCTCCAGGAATACGATATAAAAATAAAACAAAATTGTGAATTGTGTTCTTATTTACAAATAAGTCATTAGAACAAAATTTTGGAAAACCAAAAAAAAGACAAAATGGTGGATGTGATATTAGCAAAACGAAGTGACAGGATAACCTCTAACTGTAAACATTAATTATGCATTCTACACGTTCCTGTTAATAACAGAAATTGTCAAGGATGAAAAGATATTGTCATTTCTGTCAAAATCCTGATCTTTCTATCTTTGTTGAAATGTCTACCTTTATTAACAATTACTATATGCCACTTCCAATACCGTTTCATCCTCCACCAGAAAGAGGAAACTATTAAAAGCCTAATAATACTAAGTCTGTTTTCTTCTCTCTATCTCAGTATTCATGTTTCAAAAATAAACTCTTGAGCAAATCATTTGTTGTGTTCCTCATTTATTAATTACTACTACTACTACTTCTACTACTACTACTACTACGACGACGACGACTACTGCTTATAATACTACTATTGCTACTTATAATACTGCTACTGATATTATACTGCTGCTGCTGCTGGTAATACTACTAGTTCTCTTTCTACTTCTACTACCGCTATTATAACAACAAAAAATGATTGAGAAAACAACAATTTCATGATTCAGACATTATTTGGAAATTGTTTAGCGTAAAATAATTTAGGTAATAAGATTTTAGTACAATAATACAGAAGTTTTTCAATTTTATTTGTCTTCTTCTTGAAGGTAATATGAACAAAAAATACAAAATAGTGCCTCAAACCTCTTCTATTCTGCAAGCTGTACAATATTATAAAGTTACTGAGGTTACATAATCTTGCAATTAGAATCAAAACCAATTAGTAACACAAGGCTTTTAGGTGCACAGAGACCACTAACTTGAAACTATACCCCTCTTAATAGCGATTATTGTCCTGTTCAAAATAATTGTTTGGTTAATAAAAGACTCAATCTGTACTAAATAAGATGTTAAACATAGGAGTAGTTTAAGAGCTGAGAGTTACCACTTTAGAGTTTTCCTATAGTTTTAAAGAAAACACATAACAAACCATCTGTCTGATATCGAAGTTTTTAGTAAGCAGAATAGGATTAAGACTGCATTTTGTAATTGGGAATATACATCAAATACGATGATACATGTCTTAAATTCTTTTTTCAGGATCGCAATCATACCAATTAAATGGAATGAGCTTCTTAGCTTTCAAAGACAATAACATGAGATATTCGAGTGCAAATAAAGTTGAATTTAGATTTCGAACTCTAATTCCAAATGGTTTAATATTCACTGGAGGAAAGGGTCATGACTACTGGACCATTGAAATGTTTCACGGGAACATTCGAGTTAATGCAGATATTGGAGGAGGTAAGGCAAATTTTGCGCCTTCTAAGTTGTGTGGAATAACTACTGATACTAATACTAATACTAATACTAATACTAATACTAATACTAATACTAATACTAATACTAATACTAATACTAATACTAATACTAATACTAATACTAATACTAATACTAATGCTAATACTAATACTAATACTAATACTAATACTAATACTAATACTAATACTACTGACGCTAACACTGCTATTGCTGATGTTACCACCACTACGTACTTCCTTTCTTCCTTCCTTCCTTCCTTCCTTACTTCCTTAGTTACTTACCTCATTACTTACGTATTTTATTAATTCTTACTCCTATTGCGCCTCGTGAAGCATTGGGTAGCGACTAAATGTTTTTAACTTTCTCTGCCCTTTTGAAGGGTCTTCCATGTGTCATGTAGAGCCCTTACCTCTTTCTCGACTGTAAGCCGCCAATTTGTTTTAGGTCAGCCCCTCTTCCTTTCACCTTCAGCGGTCCAATGGATGGCTACTCTGACAATGTTGCCTAGCTTCCTTCCAAGCATATCTCCAATCCATCTCCATTTTTGCCCTTTTATGATTATTTCCATATCCTCAAGATATTTGTTTGAAAGTGCTTTTGGTCCAAATATCCATGACCTCTTTCTGAGACATGTTGTGTGAAACACTGACAGCCTCTCATCATCTGTTCGCCAGGTCTTCGATTTATATAGTAAGGTTGACAGCACACCGCTCTTTTATATTAGCAGTTTTTATTCTGCTGTACTGTGCCGATCTCCAGAAACCTTTTATATGTACGGTTCCCCTCACCTTGTTCAGTCGTTTTTGGAGGTCACTGTCTGTTTCACTATTGCTTTGAATTTTATTGCCAATAAAGGTAAAGGAATCTGTGTGGCTAGTTTCACTGTTTATGAGTATGATGGGTATTGGATTTGTTACATTGAGAGTCATGATTGCTGTTTCCATCTGGCTGATCATGAAACCAATTTGCTTCCCATACTTGTTAACTTAGTCAGTTTTGTTCTGCATCTAGCTATAGGTATGTAATAGTACTCCCAAGTCATCAGGAAAATCAAAGTCCTCTAGGACATTGAAAAAGATCCACATTTCATTTTTTGTCTTCTCTTCTGTTTCTTTATCCAGTCGATGTCAACTAAAAAAGGAGAAAAGAGAACCCACAATCTTGCCTCACACCAGTCCTAAATTCAAGAAATAATTTGCTGTCTCAAACAAAGCAAAAAAAAATGATGGTAAAAGATCTTGGTTTTACTGACAATTTATTGAAAAATGCCTTAAAGCAGTAAGATACCTCACAGAGTCGCACTGTGCAAAATGTTTCAAAATCAATAAAATTGACATACAATTTTCTCTGTCATTTTGTGTATTGTTCGATAATATTTCGAAGTGCAAATATCTGGCCTATGAAACCCTACCTCATCAGGAGCTCGCCTGTTCTTATCCAAGTAATTCTTCATCAGCACCTGTTAGTCTGCGTATTACGACCTTTACAAAAACTTTACTAGGAACTAAGAGTAAGGTGATACCTCTCCATTTTTTGTAGTCACATATTGCCCCTTTCTTTGCTATTTTTTGCTATCTTGCATAGGAATCAGTCGGTTGAAATTACCTTGGTTAAGAGAAATTTGTTTTTTCCCTCAGGAAACCCTGTCTTAAACACAGTAATCTCCCTTTTTCTATTTTTTCCATACTCAGTTTCTTTTGTTCTAACCACTATGTCTATTAATTTAATTATACATGAGGTTTTCTGGGGCTTCTTGGACCTCCATATGTCCGTAGAACAGCAATGTCATTGAAGTACTTCAAAAATTTTTTCTTCGATAGCACTAAATTGGCCTCATAGAACACAATAGAAAAAAATAACGGAGCTAAGATTCACCACCAAAATGGGTTCTTTTATTGAATGATATTGTTGGTAATGTACTTTTTGTTAACGTTCAAAATGGTAATGACAAAATTTGCCAAACCAAGTCTGGGAGTTTTTAATGAAACCTGCGCGAGCTTAAAAGCTTTTGAGATACAAAATTGATGCATACCAAATTTATGTTTGATAAGGCTCTTGAGAATAGTCCTGTGTCCTCAGATTTAATCGGCAAAGAGAGAAGTTTTACTCCTTCCAGTGCTTGCATACCAGCTGAATAGCTTTTAAAACTCTTTTGCGATGACTGTATTGTCTCTAATATGCTCAGGTGTTAAGTTAAAAGTAGTCGACACATCATTTTTTTTACCTGAAAAGATTTCTTTAATTATTCTCCAAACCTTTGTGGGTGTAGTTTCCTTTTCTTGAAATTTGGTTTTTAAGAATGATTGTTTAAATCGGTTTTTTTTGCGAATTACAAGTTTTAATCCTATTAATTTTATTTCATGGACATTTAAACATAAGTCTATTACTTGAATTCATTTTCTTGTTGATTTGGTCTCTTATCCAAAGAGAGTGTATTCCGTTAATGTGCTTTGACATAAAAGGGGTATATATGTCTAAAGGTTCAGTCAAGATGGATTGCATCACTAGCCACGCTACCAACTAGTATTAATAGACTTTTTATTACTTTGTTGACATCATTGCGCTTGTATCTGCAACAGCGTTTTATCTCAGAATCTTAGTTAAACTTAATCATTTTTCTGATACGTCTTTAAAAATCGTGATCACTTACACCGGTTGTAATTATTTTTTATCTCTGCCTGATATTTGGTGATTCATTTGTTTAAATAACGTCAATTTCTTCGTGTTAAGATAATTACTACTAGCCTATACTCATTACTTGTAAAGATGTCCAATATATTACACTGGTACTTAACTTTCAAATAATTTGTGTTTTAATTTTCAAAGCAAATATATTTTTGTCCTCTCTGTCAATGCCTTGCAACATTTTCGAAAATTTTTTGTCGAAACCTCCCAATCTAAGTAAAGATAAATCAAACAATCCGTATATCAGAGCAAAAATAATTGTTTTTGAGTGTTTAGATTTGATTCAAGCATAAACTGGGTCATGTTTGTCACCTTTAAGACTTATTCTTCTACAAAAATATATGTCATAGTAAATCTACGTTCCTACACCTCCCCGTTGATGATTTTTTTTTCTATTTCAAGATGGGCAAACCAAAAATATGAAACGTTAAAGTAAGAATAATTGGGGAGGGGGATTTGACAAAAGGTTTATTCATACTAAAGATTTTTGCTATTTAGAGAAAAGGTAATTTCCTGGAATTTCTCCTATGTTTTATTTAGACAGCTTTACTTATCTTTTGGACCATAGATCATTCAAGTTTGAAATATTTATGTTTGGACCAAAGAGAGTGTCTGTCTTTTCAAACAAGTAGAAAACGTACAGAGCAGTCCATTATGAAATATTAGGAGATAATAACTGGTCTTGTCAGCATATAAATCTTGAAAGGTTTTTTATGTTACATCATATAAGTAGTGCTTCAGAAACCTTTTTGTATTTTTGAAAAATTAGTGTGTTGCATGTTTATTACTTACCTATTAAAAATTGAATTGCAAAATTGACTTTTTTATGCTCATTGTAATAACATTCCTACTTATACTTTACAGGAAAATTAACAGTAATTGGTGGGGATGGAAGATTGCATAATGGTCGTTGGCATTCTGTTAGGGTTTCTCAAAAAGGTGCTATAATGACCCTCAACATAGACAATGTGTAAGTAAAAAAAAGTATCATCTTAACCTCCTTTTCAATCTACTGATTTTGCTGTTATCACTATAGAGGTTAAGGCAACTGTTTCAAATCTTAGTAAAATGCATATCATTGTATGACTTTCATATTGAAGAAGACTGGAATGGACTTTCTTGGTCATATTCCATCGGATACAGTTTTGAGCAAATCAGCTTCTGGTGCTACAACTGAGTTCACAGAATGGGTATACGTTTGTATTGAAACATTTGTACCTAGTAGCAGTTACAAAGTCAAACATCATTCTCTCCCATGGTTCAATGCTCATTGTTCTTTAGCCGTTGCTCGTTACAATCACTTCTATTAGTTTCAACGTGATTGAACTACTGAATCTCGTTTCTTTCAGGCGGGTTTGCAATGCCTGTAAAAGGTTGATATTTTATTCTATATCTTGCTATAATGAGCATGTCTGAAAATCTTTTTCTCTCATACACTTGGAAGTCAAGATTTCTAAAAGACGTGTTGAAAATTCTGTGAAGTCGATTACTCTTTCACTCATTGATGGCGTTTAATTGTCTGTCCGCTAGAGAGAAACCTGATCTTTTTTCAGAATTGTTTTCCACCACCTCTTCTCGAAATAACACTAGCGTTTTTTTGTCAACGTTTCCTAGTCAGATTATGGACTCTGTCACTATGAATCTAAGGTTGGTTGCAAAGGTTATTTGTGGGCTTGATTAATCTAAACCTCATGGTTCTTGCAGTTGCTCTGAAAGAGTGTGCTTCTGGGCTATATTTCTTGCTCTCAAACTTTTTAACCTTTGTCTATAGGAAATTTAGTTTCAACCTTCTTAGAGGGTTTCTAATGTTTTCTCTGTATCTGGGAATATAGGTGATCCACCTGATCCTCGCAAATATCGACCCGTATCTCTTCTTTCTGTCATTAGTAAGATTTGTGGATGACTTATCAACATAGTATTGATAGAAGTCTTACAGAACCTAGGTTCTCTTTGTTGATGTTCAGTATGGGTTTACCACTGATTTCCCTTTGAATATAATCACTGAAAGTATCTCTAGGTTTATGGATACGTCTAGTGAAGGACAAGCTATAGGACTTTATATTTTCATGGTAGTTGATAAAGTGTGGCATGCTGGCTTGCTTCGTACGCTTTCTGGTTATGGTATTTGTGCAAGGGTCTTTGAAACCCTTCCCTACTTTTTCTCACATCATAAAATGTGTGTCACATTGAATGGAATTACATCCCATGAGTTGAATGGAATTGCATCCTTTTGCGTTTAAAAATTAATGATCTTCCTCGCAATTTGCTTCAGCTTATCAATATATATGCTAATAAAACACCCTTTACTCTTGCACTGACCGCAAGGCAGTTCACCAGGAACACCTCAAAGTTGTGGATGATCAAGAATCTGACCCTCATGGTGCTAGAAAATGGAGAAGAAAATGACTAGTTTTTTTAAAGGGGTAAAAGGTAACTGATGTTCAGTAGCAGTGTGTCCTTATCTCAATATTTTTAAAATATCATTCTGATGATAAAACTGATAAGGTTGCTTTTCCTCTTGAGCAATGTTCATCAATGAAGATGCCTGGTAGGTCATTTTGTCAAGATCTCTTTTTGGATCATTGTGTTCAATCTATTGGCTGCTTCTAAAAATATTTTTTCTTTGTATCACTTTTATAGATTACCTTAATCCTGAAGCCATCTTGTATCTCTATAAATCTACTATCCCTTCTTTCATGGAGTACTATTGTCATATTGGAGAGGTGCTCCTTTGTCTCTTATTGATGCTCTTGAATGAGTTTAGAGATATGTTTCTTGCCTGATACGTCCAAATCCTGCTTCAATTCTTGAACTTTTGTTCTGGATGCGGAAATAGCTTAGTTGTTGTAACTTATGTTACTTGTTTCTCTCACTGTCTTCATTTTCATGGAATTGTCTCTCGTTGTAATAAACCTTTCCTTGGTTGTAGTTTTTTAACTCAGACTAGAAAATTGTGGAATCGTAGGGTTTTGAGTGATTTTCTCCATCATGTGACTTGTGTTTTTAAGTTTAAAATTAAGCCTTACCTCTTGGATTAAACTTTTTTTGTTTCTTTTTTCCCTGATTTCGTCACAGTCAAAAAAATTATTTTTTTTATTTTGTGTATCTTACCTTATATGTATGCCCTGGCTCCTCAGTGATAATTTATTCCAATGATCAAATCTTCTTTTCTGATGTTGTAGCTTAGTGACCATTTTAATGTATGCTATTCAGTAATTTGAACAATTTGGCTCGACAAATTCCTTTGCATATTTTATCTAAATAGAGGTGGAGATAGGTTTCGTACACTGTTCAGTTAGACACAAATTTAAACTTTTTCTATTAAAATAAGTAGAGTCCTCGCCAAATTTACGTAAACAGCTTTGTGAATATTTCTGGATAGCATTAATATTCGTCTTGGAGACGATACCACATTTGGCAAACTATCGTTGGTATTCAATGAACTAAAGAAATGAAGTCAAATTTCTAATTTTTTTCCAAAGAAAAACTGAGCTGTCTTTTGGTAGGTTTTAGCGACCTGATGGCTGCAATACTGGTTGGACGCTTTCTTTATCTAAATATTTCCCTTATGGTCACATGAGTCTGCATGTAACAGTCAAAATGTCAATACTACAACTCCTCTTTCCATTAGCAGAGATTGATACAACTCCAAAATTAACTTTTTATATTTTAACCTAAGTTAACATCCAAATGTGTATACAGGAAACATTCTCTTTAATGGATGAAATACAAACGATTTTTTTCAATATTATGACATTTCTATTGCATATCCTTCATTTTTTTAACGATGTTTAGATTATTCTTATCTCAAATTTTTCAGAATTGGCCCACTCCATTGCAATGATTTTGGCTCAACTTTAATTAACAATAAATGTTTTAGCTAATATCAATGTAACTTCAAAGAGCATTGTCATTGTTTTCAAAAATTACTTCTTACACAGATAGTCTCCATCTCATTGGCAGATGAAGATTGGTAATTGTCTATCTTATGCTGATTTTTATGTGTTTTTCTGTATTGTTTAGGTTTAGGGAAACTCACTCTAGTCCGAATGGCTTTGCAAAGACTTGTGATAAAGATGAGCTTGATACATTCTTTATTGGAGGTCATCATAATATTATGCATGCGACTGGTTCTTTAAGTAAAATTGGATATAACGGTTGTTTACAAAAATTCTATTTTAATGGGGTGTGTATTAATTTTGTTTTCATTTTGTATTTTTTAATATCTATTGTATGTTTTCTTGTTGCGAAAAATGCTTCTTTGTTTTGGAAGGGGGGGGGGCATAATGTAAAATTAAAGCCTATTTAAAGGAAAACACCTAAACTTATTTTATATGGATCCATTCAATTTTCTTTATTTGCTGAAACTCAAACTATTCACTTATCTAACTTACAAACTTTTAATCTCTGAATAATAAAGATAATTATTCATAATATCAGTCTGTTAGTAGATTTCTAAGGACCTTTTGTTAATATCAGTAACTTTTTAATTATTATTATTATTATTATTATATTTACTTTCTTTGTTTTTTGACTTATAAGTTAAGATCAAACACCTGGCTACTACCAGTAGCCTAGGGTGAGTGAAATTGGAAGTTATTGTTTTCATAATTTTGAAATTTAAGTTTTTTAGGAGAAAGGAATGAATAATATTTTTATCATATAACAGGACAATTCACGAACAATGTACTTCTTCGTACTGCAGGGACAGGCACAAATAACAAGACTAATCACAAACATTGATTGTGAATTTTCAACGTGACATACAGAAAGTAGACTAAACAAACAAAACTAAACAAAAACCAAACCAAACCAAAATTGATTCACTAAACAATCATTGCTAGAACTTCACGAACATTAAATATATTTTTAACACACAAAAAGGAAATTGTTTGGTTTCAAATGGTCTGCTATTCGTACTCAATGCTCTTCTTAGTAGATGTGCCGTACTATTTAAAACTATCATTTGTATCTCATATAAAGAGGGTGTTCCTGGGATTTTCTCTAACAATTGTTTTGTTCCCTTTTTTATCATGCCTAGTGCACCTACCACAACTGGTATTGTGGTCGTTTTGAGGTGCCACATTTTATGGATCTCTATCTCCAAACCTTTGTAATTGGAGAGTTTCTCAAACACTTTGGTAGATACATTTCTGTCTGACGGCACACTCATGTCAATAAGGAGACAGCTGTTGTTTTTCTTGTCTTTGATGACAATGTCAGGTCGATTGGCCTGAATAGTGCGGTCAGTGTGAATTGGGAAATCCCACAAGACGGTGGAATTATCTCCTTCTGTTATTGGTTCAGGCCGGTGTTCGTACCACTTACAGGTATTATTATCAATATCAAAGTGTTGGCAGGTTTTCCAGTGAAGATACTGACCAACTCTGTCGTGTCGGTTTTTTTACTCTACCGGTGTTAAGATAGAGCAGCCGGAGACTAGATGGTCAATCGTCTCTACTTTATCATAACAGAACCTGCACGTTGCGTCAGTGCCATTATGTAAAACATTAGCCTGGTAATTTCGCGTGAATAAGCTTTGGTCTTGCGCAGCAAGAATAAAACCTTCACTTTCCCCTTTCAGTCCAGAGCTCGAGAGCCACTGATAGGTTGCGATTTTATCTACATCAGCGTTATTGGCTCGGGTCGTAAATTGTCCGTGGAGATGTTTCTCTTGCCACTTAGATTTAAGCTGTTTCAAACCAGGTTTTTTTGCCAATATTTTAGCTTTACGAGCACACTCTGTCGGTGTTATTAGATTGTCTATTTCAGTACCAATATTTTACTCATGAGAAAGTCTTTCAGATTCCTTCACAACAGAGTGGAGAGTCTTCGAATCTTCAGGTCAATTCACTAGTTGCAGCATCCAATCGTTTGTTGTATCTAGGTATTTACATAATCCTATTGTGCTTGTTTTATAACTTAGTTCTAGTTGGATCATTCCCCTTCCTCTACCTTTTCTTGGAATATATAAACGATCTACATCTGATTTTGGGTGATTCATTCTATGACAAGTAAATTGTTTTCTTATTTTCGTATCCAACTTTTTCAGGTCACTCAAATTCCAGTTAATGATATTAAAGCTATACGTTACTACGGGTATTGCAAGTCTATTAATAGCCGTTATTCTATTCTTAGAGTTTAGTTCCGTCTTCATAATCATTCTTACTCTGCGTATGCATTCTTTCCTAATTTTCTCTTTCATCTTGGCCTGTTGTATACCATCTCCTCCATTAACTCCAAGATATTTATAAGCGCCCTCTTGGTCTAATTCCTTAATTACGGTGTCCTCATCTAATACTAAATTGTCGGTCTTGACTAACTTACCGCGTTCAAAGAAAGCTTTAGCACATTTATCTAAACCGAACTCCATCCCAATGTCATCGCTATATGCCTTAACTGTTTTCACTAGCTCTTTAAGTTCTCCATCATTGCTGGCATAAAGCTTCAAATTATCCAAATAAAAAAGATGATTTATTTTTTGATCGTTGAACTTATAACCATATCCTGTATTGTTTAGAAGTTCTGAGAGAGGTATGAGGCTCATGCAAAAAAGAAGAGGAAAGAGGGAGTCACCCTGAAACATTCCACGTTTTATTTGCATCCCATTAGAAGACAAAATACCATTAGAATGGGAGAGGAGGATATTAGTTTTCCATAGCGACATCGAATTGTAGAGAAAGTTGATCAATATAGGAGAGATTTTGAATATTTCGAGACATTTAAAGATCCATGAGTGTGGGACGCTATCGAAAGCTTTCTTGTAATCAATCCAAGTGGTATGTACATTCCTATGCTTAGCCTTTGAGTTCTCTAGGATCATCCTGTTGATAAGTAATTGGTCTTTACACCCATATGATCACTTCCGGCAACCTTTTTGTTCTATTGGAAAGATATCATGATCATCCAAATGTGAGTATGTTCTTTCAGAAAGTATTGACGTTAACAATTTATAAGACGTAGTTAAGCATGTAATCAGCCGGTAGTTTTGGAGGTTCGCAGTATCATTTGTTTTCGGACGCAAGTACGTTGTACCTTGACAAAACCATTCAGGTATTGGCTCAGGCTCTGAAACTACTTTATTTAGACATTGAGCAAGTTTGGAATGCATAGAATACAAAGTATCCAAACAAAAATTGGGAACTTGATCTATGCCTGGCGATTTCCATTTATGTGAATTTTTAAGTGCTCTACTGATCTCTTCCACACTAATATTTTCCCATTCCTGTTCTTCTATATCGCTCACCCTGTTCTCAAAATCTTTCAACCATTCAGCATTTTCGTTATGTCTTTTCTCATTTCTCCAAATTGTTTTCCAAAAATCATTTACCTTTTCTTCTGACGGAATGTCTACGACTTCTATTTTATTTTTGCCGATTTCTCTATAGAATTTCTTGGCGTCGGTTTCAAAAACTTTATTTTGTCTAAAACCTTTATTTCTCTTCGTGAATCTACGAAGTCTTTGAGCTTTAACCTGTAACTTTTGTTTGAGTTCTTCCTTGATAATTTTTATTTTTTCTTTCTTCTTTATTTATTATTATCATTATTATTATTATTTTATTATTATTATTATTATTTTATTATGTGTAACATAT
>RDPX01000130.1:877755-959120 GCA_003991215.1 Morbakka virulenta | reverse complement strand
CAATTACGGCAACATTCATGCATTTTGACCACCCAGTCCTGGCAGTTGCTTGATGACGACCGGGCCTGCGCTGCCATACCGCAGGACACCTGCCGGGCGAGGCACCTTCAACATAACTGCCTCCAGCACCATTTACGCCGTTATTTCCATTTCTTCGATTTCATATAACACTCATAAAAGAGGAAAGTGTTGATGAGGTGACACAACCACCGGTGTTTTTATCGAGACACCATCTCTGGGAGAGTTACCTACCATGGCTAAAGAGGCCCTCCTCCCCATGAGACAGGCTTAACCCCGCCGGACGCCAACCCGGTATTTCAAGGTCTCGGAGTAGGCTAACAGGTACTACACCTTGCCTAAGGGTGACCTGGAGGTAGTTGTGGCAAAGGGTAACCTCATTCGCCCACGTCGAAACTCAACAACAAGATAAATTTTAACGTCGTACCCAGGACGTTTATTATTATTATTATTATTATTATTATTATTATTATTATTATTATTATGGTTTTACTTTTCTCTGTGGCTGTATACAATCCCACTCCGGGTCTCATCCAGAGACCCGAGGAAATGGAAAGACTGGCTTCAGACAACAAATATTTATATATCAGATAACATAATTGTATAGTAAAATAGTAAAAAGGTAGTTTTATAATGATAATGCTTTTCGTAGTATATGTGCTGTCCCATTAAGCACAATTTTTTGCATTTCGGCGAGCGAGTTTGTTCCAGGCAGCTTTGCAATATGTTTTTCTACGTTTTTGTTTATAGCACCTAAAGCGCCTATTTCTACCGGTACAATAGTGCTTTTCATTTTCCACATTTTTTCAACTTCAAGTTGCAAGTCTTTATACTTTGCGAGTTTTTCAAATTCTTTAACCGAAACGTTCTTATCAGTTGGTACAGTCATATCTATTAGCAAACAAGTCTTTTTATTGTGATCTTTAATGATGATATCGGGGCGGTTGGCCTGAATGGTCCTGTCTGTATGGATCCCAAAGTCCCATAAAATTGCACTTTCTTTGACAGGTTCAGGTTTATGTTCGTACCAATTAGTCACATATGGGAGATCAAAGAGTTGACAAGCCTTCCACTGGAAATATTGTCCAATTCGGTCATGCCTAAGCTTGTATTCAATTGGTGTTAAGATTGGACACCCAGAAACTATATGATATATTGTTTCTCTGGAAGAGTCGCAAAACCGACAATTAGGGTTGAACCGTTATGAAGGATTTCTGCTTGGAAATTCTTTGCAGGAAGACTGATCTTACGCAGCCAGTAAAAATCCCTCTGTTTCAGCTTTTAGCCCCGCGCGTCGTAACCAGCGATGGGTGAGTTTCTTATCTACGTCAGTATCATCGATTCGCTTTGGGTATTGGTCATGGAGGGGTTTGCTTTTCCAATTTAGGTTAATGTTTCTTATTCCTTAATTTTTTGCCGTTTGCTTTACCATCTTAGCTTGCTTGGTGCAAGGCATGCTCTCCTCGCATACAACTAGGTCAAACTTAAGTTGTGCCATGAACTTTCTACCTTCGTTAGTGATAAAGTGGGCTCTTTTCGTCTGTCCATGGGCGAGCACCAATTTTAACATCAAATCCGAGGTTGATTCAAGAGATTTACATAGTCCTATTGTCGTAGTTTGGTAGCTCAGTTGCAATTGCATTATTCCCCTTCCTCCATCTTTCCTAGGGATATACAGCCTATCCACGTCAGCTTTCGGCATACTTGGCTACACAATTCAGCATTAAAGCCCTTAGCAGGAGCTCTCAAATCTCTTGAAACGCTGTACAATTTACCCTGGTATTTGTGGATTCCTATTGCCATGCATTAAAACTGGAGATGCATTGAGGCTTGATTTGCCCTTAGTTACTCCGCAAAAACAGTTATACATTCTTGAATTGACAAAGGGTTATGAAACAAACCTGGATAAAAATTCTTCTTGCAAATACGAAAACTATTGTTCTTTGATTCGTGATTTACATTCCAGCTCTTCAAAAGTTAGCTTTGTAAATCTTTTCATTAATTCTTTAGTTATATTCGGTCAATCTTGTATTACTTTCAGTGAAATGTGCAGCAATTCTTTCCACCAAACTTTCCAATACAATCATTCGCACTATATACTACATATTCTGTCGAAGAAACCAACTATGAAAAAAACTAAACTATTGTCGTTTTAAAAATTTTGTTAGTAAAAATATTTAATTTTGTTAAATAGGCAAGCCATTGCAAACTACCTTGATCAGTAACATCTGTAATTGTATGTGTTTGCATGAAAAAATAAAAAGTTTCCATTATTATTAGTACAAAATATGCTTAACAACCTTTGTGCACTTCAGTCCTTTGAATATGCAGGGGTCAAGCTATAATCCTGAGCCTACGTCATGGAAAGAGTTCTTCTTATTAAATGTGAAATTCTAACAAGCACAGTATTCTGTAGCTCCCCAATTCTAATATTACCAGGCATTTGTTCAACATTCAGATTTTTTTCCTTTTCTAATAAGCCCAAGAGCTCCAACTACAACTGGAATGACAGTGGTTTTAGTGTTTAACATTTTGCTGATTTCTATTTCGAAATCTTTGTATTTTGCGATCTTCTCGACTTCTTCTGTCGCTTTGTTCGCTTTATGTTCATACCATTTCTTAATGACTTAAATCTGGTATTATTTCCAAATACTCCAGTGAATATAAGTGAGTGCCATCTCATGTCTTTCTAAATATTCATACATAGCATAATCTACATTTCTGGTCAGTTTCATTTTTGGTAAAATTGTGCAGATAGTATCATGTTGTTGAAAGTAGATGTTGTGCAGCCATCACCAAACCTTTTGCCTTCCCTTTTAAATCTGAGCTTTGCAATCATTTATGTGTCAATGGTTTGTCCTTTTCATCTCCTTTTCATGTTGAATAAAATCATTTTCTGTTTTACATTTTTCTTAAGATATTTAACGCCCTTTGTAACTGGCGTGGCTTTTTCATTTTCACTACTCTCCATTTGTAATTCTCTTTGCCTCTGAAATTTTTAGGTTCTTTTTGGATAAAATATAACTTCTTGTTGCTTTTACTTTTATATGCTTGTTTCAATCGCGTGTCTTCTGCTTCTTTCAGGTACGTTTCTAAACCTTTAGCACTTGTTTTGTAAGTACATTCTAATTGAATCAGCCCTCTTCCTCCTTCTTTTCTTGGTGGATATATCCTTTCAACATCTGCTTTAGGATGATTCATTTCTGTACATTGTCGTTATCTTTCTTGTCGTAGCATCCATTTTTCTGATTTCGTTCATGTGTCCGTTAATTACATTGAAACTATGTTGCCAATTGAATTGCCAAAGTGTTAATGTCAGTGATTCTATTTGATTAATTGGGTTCACTTTTCAAGATCATCTTAATTCTTAGACAGTATTCTTTTCGACCTTTTCTTTCATTGTTAAGTGCTTGATACAAGTTTCTGCTATGCCTAAATACTTATATGTGTCTTCTTGATTGAGTTCTTCAATAATCATTGTAGCATTCAGCTTTACTATTGATGTATTTGTCAGTTTTCCCCTTTTAAAGGTTGCTTTGGCAAATTTGTTCAACCCAAATTTCATTTTAATGTCGTCACTAAATATCTTTACTGTTTTCAAAAGTCCTTCTAATTGATTATCATTCTTAGAATACAGTTTCACGTCATCCATGTAAGAACAAATGATTTAATCTTCCCTTGTTAATTTCTTATCCGAATTCTGTGAAATTTAGTAGATTGTTGAGAGATAGGCAGAATATGATACGAGACAACGAGTCTCCTTGGAATATTTCATATTTAATTGTAATAGAGGAGAAAGGAGGAGAAGGATAGAGGAGAAATTAAGTATCATTGTTGTTTGCCCTGTTTTTATGCTATGTTTCAGGTACAGTTCAACGCCGTTTATCCGAACACCGTTTATCCGAACACCGTTTATCCGAAATTCGGTTTATCAAAACTTATTTGCACGGTCCGAGAATTTCAAAAGAAATATTTTTCATGTAGTTCCCAATTGAAGTCATCGCCTTAAACTACTGACAAACCAGCAATGACGAATAAAAGCTCAGCGTAGGGCTCATTAACATCAATACATTTGTACAAAAATATCCGTCAATGTTTTTCTTTGAGGCTTTTCTGTACTTATTTGAACGATCGTTTGTACGAACAAATTTCAGACCACCCACTGCGTTCGGATAAACGGCGTTCGACTATAATCCATTAGATCTGCAGACATTTTATAGATTTGGGTTGCTTTAATAAGCCAACTATGAGAAACAATACCAAAGGCTTTTCTGTCTTCTATCCAGGCAGTACTCAAATTCTTTCTCTTAGCCTTACAATATTCAAGAATCATTCTATTTACAAGACGTTGGTCTTTGCAGGCATACGACCCTTACCTACATCCTTTCTGTTCAGGTGATAGTAATTTTTTTTTCTTCTACGTGGTTGTAAATTCTGTCTGGAATAATCGTTCTTAATACTGTGTATGTCGTTGGTAGGCATATGATTGGCCTATAGTTTTTTGAATAATTTGCTTCTTGTGTTTTAGGCAATAAGTTTGTTATTCCTTGTGTTAACCCTGTCGGGTAATTTTAGGGCTCCCTCACTACTCACCGTAATACTTTTGCTAGATCTTTGTGTAGGTATTGGCAATTCTTCGTCTTTTAATGTTTCTCCTTCCCGTTACTGTCATCCTCGTTACCATTTCCACTGGCTCTGACTGTCAAACATTTGCAACACATGCCCAAAATATCTTACCATTACTGTTCCTGCCTTTTCTTTTGTATTACATATTCTAACTATTTTTTTCATATCTCTATTCTTTATCCCTTGCTACATCCACTTCACTCTTCGCATCTAATTTATGGCGCTTCTCAGGTAGATTAACGGGGTATTTAACCTCAAATATAAAACACCGTAGAGGGATTTATTTTCAGTGTACTATGATGTATAATATTTCATTTTCAATTATTCAAGACTAAATCTCTTATTGAGTTCTGCAAGTGCATTGTTTATTTTTATAATATCTGTTTATCACCTTTTACTTTTACTTTCTCTTCGAGAGATTTTACAGAATTGTGGTCTCTTCAAGTTCCTGTTACCTCACATTTGTTTTGGAATTATCCAAGCATATATGCTAGGATAATTCCAAAACAAATGTGAGGTATAAATATAAAATGATATATATATATATATATATCATTTGTCTAAAATTTATGGTTTTTAGAACGACGATGGATTATTTTGTCTTTTCTTGCCCTAATAAAAATTCTGTTCAAGTACCTTAGGTATTTGACTCATAATACTATGATATAATGGAGTTTACAATAAACTCTGGGTCTTTCATTGATGGTAATCCTGGTAAACAGTAGACCCATTTTTGTCTTTCACAGAATCCCATCTATGAAAGACCCGAAAGGGAGCAACAGATCAAGAAAAAGTGGGACAGAAAGCACGCAAGACATTATAAAATGCAGGACATAAGGATCGCCCGTCCCGGACCCTCCGTATGAAGACCCTATCCTTGGATTGGCCTTAGCCAGTATTCAAGGACCTCGAAACCACCTGTCTTGCATGATTTGGCCCTATAGCGGAAGCCCAGTCCAAGGAAACACCAGAGCTCTAGGCCTTAAAGCGAATAAGTTACTACCATCTTTGAGTTGGACAGAAAAAACATAAATTAGTCTTTCAGATGTTTCCCCCGTTGTGGTAAAATGAACTCCACTCAAAAATATTTTAAGGCTGAGAGTTCCTCAAATAAAGTTTTTTCTGCTTCAGCTTCTCTATGGTACTTTTGTAAAACATTTAAAATAGTTGGTCACTTTATTTAATATTGTTTTGCTTTATGAGACTTTTTCTGCTGATAATCTGTTTCTTTGCAGAATTTGTTTTCTTATCCTTTTTACCTTTTGTCACTTTTTTTTGGTCTCAATCTTGGTATTGAAATATGTTTGATATCTTGCAGCTTTTTCTTTTACTTATATTTTTAGGGTGTTTTTCGTGCCTTTCATACATTTTCGACCTCACTTTTTATTAGATGATTTTTCTACTGCACTATCAACATTTATAACATATCTTGTATTTTGTTTCTATTTTCATGTTTTTAATAAATGAAAGCTATATTTTACCCTAATACTAAAATTAGATCAGCCCTCGTTCAGTGTGAACGTTTCCCCTCTAAATTCTTCTTGTAGGATGACTTCTTTGAGACTGGTTGCCAAAAATTAACAATATTACCTTTCACTAGCTTTTTCTTTCCAGTATTAAAACATATTCGTTGACATTCTATTAACCATGAATGAAACTGAGTAATAAAAATAACAATGGTTTTTCTATACTAAATACGAAATATATTCTTAAGTTACTTATAAGATTTGACAAAAGCAAAAACAGGAGCAACTGTTAGCTTGGGAGTTAAGCAGCTTATAAACGTGTAAAAGGTGAGAGACGCCATGACATGAAACATAAAGGAAAAAGGCATTAGAAAAGAGAATTTTTATCTTGTTATGGTTATTGTTTCATCAGTGAAGGAAAAGCAATGGAAAATCTTACTTAATAGTTTCAACTTGCGAAGTTTGATATCAAGTTTTTTGTTCAATCTTTGTGAATAAATGGCTTTAGCCACGAAGAGATATTTACAAACAATGTCTTTCTTACTAGGAAGTATGTAAAAGATATTCTAAAACTTATAATTGAAGTAAGTGTAGCTCTTTTAAAATAACCCTATTAGGCACAAAGCAATTTGGAACCATCATTTCCTTTTCCAGAAAAAACTGGTTTAAATTGAATAATTTGTAGTAAAATTTAGCTGAATAAATCATGTTCATTTTTCTGTGTAAATTTGTACCTCGTATCATTTGTATGAAAAGCATTACAAACAATTGTTATTACAGTAGCACAGAGGTAAGCAGAATGCCTAGTATAAAGACAGCCTTCGGTAAATTATCGGACAAGTACTTGATGACGATGATGATCATCATCATCATCATCCTTGATAAAAAATACCCTTTAAATGACTATACTTTATTTAAGTAAAATATTGTTATCCTTAATTTTCTGAACACTCGCCTATACAATAACAATAGAATTATGTTAGATAGGATGAAATGGCAAGAATACAGAAAACTGTAAAAGTTTATAATTGAAATTCACGTGCTGGTAGGATTGGTCTATGTAAATCCACCTAGGGCTATGCTAAAGCAATTCTGTTTGAATAGCATCAAAAATTGTCGTCATCATAAGGACATGCTAACATGGATAAATATGATAAATTCTCTCGGGTCAACACGATCACTCATTCCATCGGAGAGATCTTCAGGCAGGCAACCTGTATCTTCACATAACTAATTAATGTACATGAGAGAAGGGTGATCAATTCTAATTTGCCCATGCTGAAAATATCAAAATATCAAATCACTGACAAGATCATGTTTGCTTCTCCAACTATGACTTGCAAATCTTATGGCAGTTTTTTCTTGTGATTTTTGAAACGGATGGGAGCTTGCCGTAAGGTAGGAAAGAATTAGAAGTTGCTTTGAAGAATTCTTTCTGAAAATATCAGGCAGATTTTCAAAAACAGTTTAAGCCGTCAAGTCCAACTTAAGCTTTAGCAATTCCTTCCTACATTCTGGAAGCTACATTCCTGTACAGGTAGATAAATGATGCAAATAACTTTAAGCTATTCCCACAGAGTGAATGTAGTGTCCCCTCTTATTTGTTACTCGTGTACACTCTTCTTCAAATAGACCAACGTCACCTCCAGCAAACTCAGGACTATGTAACAAGGACTAGGCATCATCTGGCTCACAAACACTCATACTACATTCAAATATTACATACAACCTATACATTTTTTTTGTTTCACTCAAGAATGAAATTAAGAATATTTCGAATAAAACCCCCCAAAAATTTGCTGACACATTTACTTATGAATGTGTTTTATAAACTCCAAAGAAGACGCTCTTGGTACAATAAAAATTATTTTTATCTTTATCTTCGAACATTTCTACAAATGTGTGTATCCTATACTCGTTTAAATAAAAAGAACAGCTCAGTTACTTTTATTATCAGCTACTTTCTGGCTGATCTACAGAGATGTCTTACATAATAATTGGTAATGTCAGTTATTTCAGTCTTTTATATTTACCAAAGGCATCTCTTTAAACCTTTAAAAGTTACAATGAAATATGGCTCCTTTAAACAATCGGTATGGTATTACAATCATTATTTAATTTTTCATACTATTTTGTTTGCCCATTTTAGGAGGACATCTTTTATAGGAATAAAAGGTATTCACATGGAGGAATAGTGGGATCGATAGAAGGAAACTGCGATATATCTCCAACTACAAAAATCGGTAAATGGTTCTACAATACTTTGATATGATAACACATATACCACGTCATAAAAAATTCTGTTAAATATGTAAACTAATATTTATTAGTTGATGTTTACGTGTCTATTACAGCAATGTGGCATATCATTATTGGTTTAGAAAGGAGAAGATTCTGTTCTAAAACAGATATCTTAATACTCTCAAATGAAGTTGCTGCTGTATGAGATATTTGTAGATACTCAGATTTTTCATGCAATTTTTGTGATCTGCTGTTTGTTTATTTATTTTCAGAAAAATTAATATTTTTGTATAATTTCAGTATAAACTATTACAGAAATTTCTGTGACAGAAATGCTTATTACGATATCAAATAAACAAATGACACAAGTAGTCAGAATAAAAATTACATTGAGTGAAGATTAGTTGAAAAAAGCAATGCTATGGTAGAGCCATTCTTTAGTCCTACTATTTTTTTCAAGATTAAAGGCTCACTTTTAACAGTATTATTATTATTGTTGTTGTTATTTTTATTGTTGTTATTATTATTGTTATTATTGCTATTATATTTATTTTTATTATTATTGTTATCATTATTATTGTTATTATTGCAATTATTTTTATTGTTATTATTATTGTTGATATTTTTGTTGTTATCATTATTCAAGTATCATACTTGCTTCAGGCTTGAACAGCTAATGAGCTGTAAGGTGACCAATTCTCTCTGTTTCCTGTCCGTCTGACACCGGTTGCTGAAGGCAATTTGAGATGTTCTTGCAAATGGATCATAAAAGTGTGTCGCTGTTTAGGTCCGGTTCTTTACACACACACACACACACCCTATTTTTTTTTTTTTTAAAGAGTTATTTCAGCTTAAACTTTCGCAAAGTATACCCAAAGAACTGCAGTTGTCTGGATTTTATGATGTTCAAAAGCGACCTTGCTTGACCGGTTTACATGAGAACATCGTCATTTGCCTTAGAAGCAGTGTACAGGATACGCTTCATGCGTCTTAAGTACTACATTTCTACAGAATTGATTCTGATCCTCAGATCAGTTAAAAGCGTCCAACACTCACATTCGTAAAGCAACATTGGCCAAGCGTAGCTTTTTAACAGTCGAATTGTATCTATTGTAAGGTCTTTTTAGTTCAAAATAAATCCTAGATTACTGAATTCTTACTTGGACTGTGCAATTCTCATTGTCACTTTTGTCTGACCTTTGCAATCGGCCGTTTTACAGAAAGTGAGCCAAGTTAATTGAAACATTGCACTTGCTTTATTTGTTGATTGTTGGCCAGAATACTGCATGTTGAACCTTCTTGTTTCCTTATTACTATCATCATTCAGTCTTCTTTGCATTCACTGTCATTCCCGGGATTTCACTCTCCTATTCGACTGTTGGCACAAAGGCCTGTATGTCATACTTTGATGTTGAAATAAGCACCCTATCTTCAGCATACCTTGTGTTGTTAATATTCACTCCTCTTACTCTTAAAGCAGCCATTTCCCTCGTTGATCTTAGTATTAATTCGCTGTACAGATTAAACAAACAGATGACAGCACACATCCTTAGCGGAGTCCTTTCTTAATAGGTATGTAATCTGTAAGGGAATTATCTACACGGATTACTGATTACTGCTAATAGCATAAATATTTTTCAGGGACACGTCCTTTCCTCTGACGCTGATGTTCTGGAGCATATGCAATATATTTTTGTGATTTATCTTGTCAAAAGCCATTTTGGAATCAATAAAACACAAGTATAGAGGCACTGGACTTTCAAATCTATTTCAGTGACAATTCTAAGAAAAAAGATAGCGGAAATAGTGCCTTTGCCTGGTATGAAACCGTAATCTTCTTTTAAAAGCTCTGGACGGGTCCGGCATTGTGTATATAGCAAGTTGGTTTGGAGTATAATTTTAATGACATGACTTACCAGACTTATTGTTCTAAAATTCTCACACTGCATGGCTCCAGTCTTCTTAAGAATTTCAATTAATACAGATTCATCCAGTTCTTAAGGTCGATATAACCGATGTCATGGATGACATTAATGGATTTGAGAAGTAAAACAATCCCGTTATCTTCAGTTGTTTTCAGAACTTCTGCTCCCATATTGTCCGGCCCCAATGACTGACCATCCTTTAATAGTGCCAGCGCATGTCTGACTTCACTTTTCATTACCTTAGGACCACTTAGTGGCTCTGTAAATGTGATCGTTCTTTGCGGCCTCCAGATGTCATCTTACAGTACCTGGATTTATCCCTTCCATCTAAGTTTAATTGTCTTTGTTTTAAATAATACTTCAGCCTCTTTGTTTTTAAGACAACTACCTGTGGGTACAGATAATGCTTTTTTATCTCTGTGTTGCGTTTGTGGCTCCGTCTGGCACTCACAATACACAGTTGTTCTATTGTTTGACATTGTGTCTTAAGAAAACCCTCGTGTTCTTTGTTATTTTCCTTTTTGATGTTGCAGTCTAGTGCTTTATTGACTTTTGAGTCATGTTTCATTTTTCTCTTTTCGTCGTTTTCGGTACACTTATTTCTTTTGCTTGTTTTATGGCTGTTTTGAGCTGCTGGAATAAATGTTTTGGTAATGTGAGCGTATTTCCCAAGAGTTCAGTTGTTCTTTCTTCTATTTCTTGTTTTAAATGGCACCTTATTTCCGATTGTTTGGAAACTTCAAAGTTGTCCTTGACCTTTGAACTTGGCTTTCTACATTGTTTCAGTCGCAGATGTACAGTTTCAGTCACCGTTACGTGATCAATACAGCAGGCGGCACCAAGGTAAGTCTTTGTATTCACAAAATTATTTCTAAATCTCTGTGGACTAGCAATAAAGTCTATCTGGCTAAGGGCAAGATCACCTGGTGACTTCCACGCCCAAAGTCAACGAAGGTAGTTCTGGGACATAGTTTTTTTTCTTTGAAAGAATCCACGAACAGATCAGCCCTTTTTTTCACCCAAATCATTAAGTCCNATTGTGTCTTAAGAAAACCCTCGTGTTCTTTGTTATTTTCCTTTTTGATGTTGCAGTCTAGTGCTTTATTGACTTTTGAGTCATGTTTCATTTTTCTCTTTTCGTCTGAAAGATTTTATATCTCATCTGTAATCCAGCCCTGGTTTTTCTCTTTTTTTCGGTACAGTTATTTCTTTTGCTTGTTTTATGGCTGTTTTGAGCTGCTGGAATAAATGTTTTGGTAATGTGAGCGTATTTCCCAAGAGTTCAGTTGTTCTTTCGTCTATTTCTTGTTTTAAATGGCACCTTATTTCCGATTGTTTGGAAACTTCAAAGTTGTCCTTGACCTTTGAACTTGGCTTTCTACATTGTTTCAGTCGCAGATGTACAGTTTCAGTCACCGTTACGTGATCAATACAGCAGGCGGCACCAAGGTAAGTCTTTGTATTCACAAAATTATTTCTAAATCTCTGTGGACTAGCAATAAAGTCTATCTGGCTAAGGGCAAGATCACCTGGTGACTTCCACGCCCAAAGTCAACGAAGGTAGTTCTGGGACATAGTTTTTTCTCTTTGAAAGAATCCACGAACAGATCAGCCCTTTTTTTCACCCAAATCATTAAGTCCAATGTAACCAGCATCTGTGCCACTTCCCACGGTCAAAGTAAAATCCCAGGTCACTACAAGGCATTCTCCTGACTTTGCTCTTTGCTCCGCCTGCTGTAAATCTTGATTAAAGTCATTAGTTTTGCATAGGATACATCTCCTGCTGGAGTATTTTCTTGAATGATATTTAATTTTTTTTACATTTTAGTTTTACTTAAGTGATTCTATCGGAGGTTGTCCAGTGGCCAGTGTAGGACTTAGCTGACATATTGTTCCAGATAACCACTTCACTTTCACGAGTGTCTGCTCCAGTCCACAAGACTTTACTTCCTTCTTTGAAAAGTTTTCCTTTGTTTTTTCATCGCATTTCAGATACACCGAGCACAATGGTCTTAGTTTTTTATTTCCTGTATCAAGTTTTAAGTTGCAATGCTCAATTAATTTTTTGCTATGCTAAATAGCTGAATGATAATCGGGCAGATAATTGAGCATACTATTGTGATTCATAGAGAGCGATGTTGCAAAATCAGCAGTCAACATGCAACCCTGTACGCTGTTAACTCCATGTCCTTTGGTTGTTATGCCCATTAATGTACTAGACAAAGACATCTGTCGTGGTTTGCCATGGTCTTCTGCAATGGCAGTCCTTTCTTCTATGGTTGGTCTTTATTGCTCCTGAAGCAGGTATGCTGGTCATTTTTCAAACAGTGCACAACCTCCACCACTTAGCCTATCGGCCAATTGGTGCCTTTGACTGTTTCCATCCACCTACTGAATTTACCATATCCAGTTGGGAACGTAACGGGTTCTGGGTCATTGCCAGGAGCTGCCCAATGATAAAAGTTACTCTTATTCTGTCCTTCAGCCTGCATGGAGGCGTCGCTAACGGATCCCGTTTTGTTATGGCCAATTCTCGTTAAAGACGTTAAAAAAATTACCATTGCAGGAAATAAAAAATGAGAATACGACACTTACAAATACAACTTCCACTGTGGAAGGAAGTAAAAGGAAGAGGAAAAGTAGCATAGGCATTTTTATAGTACATAGTCTGCGAATAAGACTCAAGAACAAAATATACAAGACAGTAGTCATAATTGTGATGCTGTATCATACCAAATGTTGGAAAGGAATAAAAAAAGGAATCCTCCAATCAACTGAGATGAGATTGCTTCGAAAAATGAAAGGAGTATGTATCAACAATAGATTTAGTATTGATAAAGTAAAATAGCTAGGAGTTAATAAAATCAAAGAGGAAGTGAGAGGAAAAAGACTAAAATTGACATGCAAAAAGTTGAATAGATGATCAAATAATCTGATCTCTTCGACAAGAGATTGCAAATATTTCATGTACCTCTGATACATTACATTTTCAAATTGAGAGAGATTCACCATTAAAATAATAAATTAATAATTCTTGCTGTCTGCTGAAAAGAAAAGCTTATTTTGATCCCAATCATCCACTAATTTATCTAAATCATACATTATGATTAAGATAAATTCAGTTATGTACACTTATCTTTTGCAATGTCATTAACTAACTAACAAAGAAAGACCTTGCAACAGGACCGGTACAAATATAGTAAATAGCAATTATTATTTTATTCATTTTACTTTTAATCCCATCAAAGACTAAAAAAATTGCCCATTTCATCTAAACATAATTGAATTTTTGTTATTTGAATTTTTGTTACCAACTGCTTTCTTTAAAGCTATTTTTCTATCCTACCACGACTCGGTCTTTGAATATTCCCCTTCGCATACTATTAGATTTCTTACTATTATGTTGGCTTTTAAAATGTTATTTTTTTTCTATCTGAGTTATTTTGCGTGCAGTTTCAGATTCATGCTCCATGTATGGCTAAATAGATTATTGTTTGTCTCCTTTGTTCCTCTAGTTGTATTTTTTCTTAATATAGATATACATACGTCGGAGAAAATAGTAAGGTAAACATTTTCTGATCGTGCATCTGTCACACTCTGAAATAGTAACAATGAGTTCAGCACCTGCTGAATTTTGTGAAAAAAAATTGCACTCTCTGTGAAAGCCACTTAGGATTTTGTTAACAGGCTTCACAATTGACAGTCCAAAGCTTTTATCAGGTCAGGTTTCATATCCTTAGAATAAAACTTCATAATCGATACAGTAATGAATACAGAGTTCTTTGCTGTCTAGGTATATTCATATTTATAAAAGCTTCGTTTTCTAGATGATTAAAAGAGTTTTTCAACCAACAGGTTTTCAACAGGCAATCAGTTATTCAGAGCAGATATTTATTCAATTTGTCAGCTACAAATCACTCAGTTTTATGTTTTATGGAACAGTTAACTATTTGCATTATTTAACTAGCTTTGTTTCACTTTCAACCAACGGTGCGCTTAGGGGCTATGATAATCTTTTAGGCAATAGCTTGCTTGCTTTTTTTTTATGGTGAATAAATATTTAAAGGACAACGACCGTTAATGCAATCCAGTTATTCTACAGCATAGCATTGGCGAGAGCCAAGGTGAAAAGGTTACACGAAGACTTTTCATGCCTTGTAGTTAAATGATACAAGTCACATTTTAGCTATACATAAAACTAGGACTCGTAGTTTTCTATTATTTCTTCCAAACTTGACACACTAAAAAAACATTGTTATTAAGGTGTAGCAAGTACTGCTGCGAACTAACCTTGCATCTATGTATCCATATATCCGTTTATCGATGGCCCGATCAATATTTACGTTCATACAAGAAGTTTTGAAGATCTGATTTTACATAGCAATTGCTTTCTTATGCAGAGTTCTTTATTACATTTTCATTTTCTTCACGAGTGCAGCATAAATGTTAAAAGTGTATGACTATATACTTTATCATTAACTAAATCTACGAGACAGTTTACTGTCTTCCTTCAATGTAAAAACTGTATTTCCCCTTCCTTTACTATTCTTTATCCTTGTTTCCATTCCGTAGTACAAAATATTTTAGTGGCTAAATAAAAATTATCTGGTGTTGCTGCTAGATCGTTTGTGTCCACTTTCAAATATCAGTTATAACAAAACCACATTATTCTAACGAGAAGTATGAGAAAAAGAAATTTTTGTCTCACAGAGCATCCTTAGAACGATCAACTTTATAACTATTTGGAAGTGATGCCTCCCTTTCATTTAGGTTAGTTTCTCCAAAACGACATGGTCATAGACTTTGTAGAAAATAATTTATTTGGGGGGGTAATGTCATTTTCCCCCAGTAACTGGGGCTCAGACGGTGCCCTTCACAGTGACTTGGATATGGCAGTGAGGAATTTCTTGGCCGGATGCTCTTCCTGACGCCAACCAATTACTTTTTCTTTTTGTGAATTTCCAAAGTCGGCCGCTCGAGGAGTCAAACCCAGAATTCCTGGTTACGGTGCAGTTGCACTAACCATTAAGCCACGGATCCTCTGTGAAACAAAATCAATGAAGTTTTAAAAATGATTTAATGTAATGAAGTTTAAAATGAAGTTCGTTCTTCTTCAGGGCCCACGCAACGATTTGAAAAGTGGAGGGGCCACACGAGTTACTATCTAAGGAGGCCCCACCATGGTTGGGGCCGACGGCCCAGAAAATTTTTGAAAATCAGGGTGTCTAGAAGGGCTAAAAATGAACTCTTTTTCATGTTTCAAAGGTTACTTTTAATAGTGAAAGACAAATTAAAACTACAGANGTGTTTTTATATAAAAAAAAAAATAAATTTAAAATTATTATTTTATATTTTTTATGGTTTTAGTGTGTTACGTTTTATTTGAAATTAAAATATATTCAATATAAAAAAAATATTTTTTTTTTTTTTTTTTAAAAAAATGCTTTTGTACATGAGGAATTTTTTTTTTTTTTTTTTTTTTTTTAGTTTTAACGTCATTTTTCCCCAGCAATTGGGGCTCAGACGGTGCCCTTCAGAGGGACTTTGGATTTGGCAGTGAGTAATTTCTTGGGCGGATGCCCTTCCTGACGCCAACCAATGGCTTTTTTTTCTTTGCATAGTTCCAAATTCTCCTCGACAGCTCAGGGAATCGAACCCAGAACCCTTGGTTACTGTGCAGTTGCACTAACCATTAAGCCACGGCTCCTCTAGTACATGAGGAATTTCTCAAAAAGAAAAAAATTGTAGCATTAATGTTACCGAAAGCTTGTCCTATTTTAGCTGGGCTCTTGGTTTCTCCTTCGCTAAATGGGTCTAAAATTCACTGCTTGTAAATAACTGCCAAATTTCTAATCCATAATGAATTGAAATTGGCACACAAAACTTCTTCTCACATGTGATAACTATATGTTTAAGAAATGAATATCGCATAACTTTTTGTTGACATCAATAAATAAGATCACTTTTTGTTTATGATGTCAGTTTATCAAGCTGGCTCAATTTCCATTTCATGTGATTTGATGGCTAATTTTATTTCTCTTTTCAAATTTGATCATCAAGTGTATATCACTTTCAAACTTAAACTTTTGAACCGTCATTGTTATAAAAAAATTGTATTAATTGTTAATTTTAACAATATCACAGTTATTACTTGTTTCATTTATTATTTCCTCCAAAGTTAGTAACTTGTCTTGAGGAAATGTTGTATACACCCTGCTCATCCTGAATGAAAATTGATAAAGAGGAATATTTTTATTAAAATATGTAATTTCTTATTTGAGTGTATGGGATAAGATAAGCAAAGCAGAAAAAGCAAAAGTTTTGGATGCAGAGACCGTGGAAAGGGAGTTGGAGGGCCAAACCACTAGGGCAAAGCGAGCGTAGAGAGCTTGTATGTTAACATGCGAAAGAACTAGGGTTGAAAAGGCGCTCTGAGCCCTGTCATAGGTTTGTGAGCAAAGTGTATGAAAATTTCACATATAACGCTTAACCCTGATAAACATAAAACATTGATGACTGAGCGAAGTGCTTTGGTAATAACTAAGAACCTTCTCCTTTCAATAAAACAAAGCAGTCAACATAAATGGGAGAGGAGCAGCTAAGCCTGATACATATAAATAATGTTGCATACCAATTTTTTTCCCTCACCTTTCACCGCATTCTCCTTGTCAGGTTTTGCTGGATACCTTTCTGTAATGCTGATCCCCACGCTGGTCTATCTCTCACATCACATATCTTCAAGTTTCAGGCCTTCAAATTTTTCTTGATCGTGTCCTTCCATTTATATTTCGTGTGACCACGACCCCTCTTTCCAACTATTTCCATATCATATACTTTCCTGATGTCTTCCTTCTCGTCTCTGCTGCAAAATTGCCTGTACCATTCCAGTCGTCTTTTCCTCGTGAGATCTGCTATTGGGACCACTTTTGCTTCTTTCCTGATGCCTTCATTTCTGCAGTGCTCCTCCAAACTTACACCAAGACAGTATCTAAGCATCCTCATCTCATACACAGCCATCTTCTTTGCCTGGTCCTCGGTAACAGGCCATGTCTCGGTGAGAAACAGTAGATATAGGTTAGAACTACATCTTATTGCATACACACAGCATGAAAAACAAATACCTATAAAAGAATATCTTACAATGTTTTTTCTTAAAGTGGGAAACTTTCATTTGGAGTTTTTCTCTCGGTTCAAAATTTTAACTCACTAGTTGAAAATTTCCTAAAATCTCGAGATCTGTTTTCATTTGTGATAAACTCATTTGCAACCGTAGTAGTATTATAAGAATCTGTCTGGCAACGACGGCACTGATGAGCTGCTGCTATTTAGGTTTTAATACCTTGAATTTTTCTAAAATGTTATTGAAATTAAAAACACCATTTCCAGTCTGAAACAGAATTCAGAATACTTTCATCTGGGTACTTAATTAAAGACTGTCTGTGTGCCATGGTAACTGTTTTGTAGATATTGTTCTGGTTTTGTGGTATCTTTATTTCTGAGACTCTTAAGCAACAGCTTTTCAAGATTTTGGAAAGCTTTAAAATTTGGCTGTATAAATCGTGCTGCTATGGATGGTATCAATAGGTCCAGAGCTTTACAATTTTTGCGACACTGATCATCCCTAGGAAAGCAAGGAAATTCTGCAGCTGTGCAGATTATAATTATAGAGAGTTGAAGATTTTCGCTTTCTGAGCAGCACTGGATCTTTTGTGAAGTCATGTTTTCGGGCGTCGGTGATATTAGAATGGTAAGATCTATTAAAGTCCTGGCCACTTTGCATTTATTACAAGATCTAAACAGTAAATATTGGGGTATTTTGAGTTGCTAGTGGGTACATTTTTGTCGCCCGCAATGATTTTGACTAATTATCACTGTACTTATAAACAAGCTAGACAAAGCCCAAAATATGTTTAAAACTTTTCATTTTATGCTGGCAGTCGATTATTCGTTCTTTAATTTCCGTGCTCAGCTTTCCTTAGCAAGGAATAACTCACCACCGTTACATTATCTCGGAATAATTAGCGAAAACAGACGATCAAATTTTTGTACTAAATTTTGTAATCCAGGTGCTTGCGCATACTTCTCACTTTTATATTTCCAAGTTATTCTTAATTTTTCCAAGAATTCCTTCTGTTTTTAGTGAAACTTTTATCAAAATAAATATTTTACCAGCAAAATTCAAGGCGTATTTCAGTATTTTTGCGTTTGATGTTGCACCTAAACAAAGATGAAGGAGTGGACACGGCAAGTTGGATGGGCTGAAGCTTGAATTTCACAGATGTGTTACATCACACCGGATTTTTTTCCCAAACATGTTGCTGGTACCACCATATGACTGTCCACGGCATTGGTTTATAAAAGATGACAACTGCAAGACTATTTCCTGTATTGCATTAGCTATTGTTGCTGCTTTGGTATCTGTGAATTTATTGTAACCCAAAAAGTCCTCAAAAGACTTAAATGTATCCGTGACCCAACGCAAACAGAACGTTAATTGTTCTTTATTTGAGATATTGTGTGTTTATCAGAGATCAAAGAAATATAATTAGGACTGATATCTTTCACTACGGCTCTCGAAACACAGCTTGCCATAATCATTATAATCTCATTTAGAATGTTGTGACGGAGGTATCGGTCTCCTTTGACAAACATCTACGAAGCAAAGTAAGTTTCGTCTAGAGTGCGGGATTTTAAAAGCTGGTAGAAATTACTTTCCAAATCTTTGACACCTTGAAATGCAATGTTCTGCCTACTAAGGTAAGGCAACTTTCGATATTTTTTAGGACACACCAACAGTTAATTGTCATCGTCTTACATGCTTCATCACTCATCATTTCTACGCCATACCTACATTCAGGCAATTTGTACTCGTATGACAATGCTGTTTAATGAGGCAAAGATCCTGTATGCATGCACTATGCGTCAAGCCATTTTCCAGTTCGAAAAGCCTTTGGAGGTGAATTTTTCGAGATTATTTCGGCAGGTCTTTAAATTCAATTTTTTATTTTGTTTATAGCAAACATGTTACCAGACAAAGGCAAAACCGTTATGATAGTGCAGCCAAGTGAATTAATCAAACCATGCACCTTGAAACGATCTGTATTTTTTGCCTTAAAATGTAGTTTTTAACTCTCTGTTTTTTTGTTGGAAAGAAGTTTGACTTGAAGGAAAAGGCTGGCTGGCAGATTGCACTTGAACAACAAATGAGTTAGCTGTCCCACAACTTGCAGCACTTTCTGAGAAAACACCAAAATAAGTTGAACCTAGAGCCATTAAAAGTTGGCTACTGAATCCGCTTGCTTTCGCATCATTTAAACTTCCAATTTTTTGTTCTAGTTCTACTAAAAAAAGGTATGTTTCAAAGCTTTAGTTGACTTTCATTTAAACAAAAGAGATAAAGAGGTATGCCTTTGACAGTTTTTGTTAAAAACGTCTTTCTAACATTAGCATCCTTTTACTTGCTGAAACAAATCATCAGGTCCGCCACGACTGTTGGCATTCCTATAAGTGGTATAACGTAACAAAGCCCTAAATGGATGTATGTTATGAAAAAAATTACGTCATGTGCATTCTAATATTGATGGACGTTATAAAGCCGACGATTTCCCTGAAGGTCAAATTTGTCAAGACTTATTTAGACCAGCATAAAATTAAGCCATTCCTATTGTGGCTCTTGTCATATTGTTACATGAATTTTCAGAAAAAATGTTAGAAAACATGTTTGAATTTTCTTTTAGTTAATTATCTAACTTTAAATTGTTTTAAGAACATTTAAAATTCAATTCACTGAGTACAACTGAATGAACATTTTCAAGAAAATAGCTGTCTTCACAACATCTGCACTCATTTTTTACTAAGTACATTCAGACAGAAACGTCACTACTGTAAATTCTACAAAAAGAAAATAGTGAAATTGTCTTGATAGAGCTAGAAAGAGTGTTAATAGTCAGTTTTATGCCATTTGTCTCGATCTTGGTTGTTCGTTACTGTTTTTCTTGTACAGATAGTTCATATAAATAATTTACTATGTCAGTCGACAACAAATGTAAAATGTGTTTCTAACTTTTTAAGATAGTTACTGGTTTTTTTTATATTTTTGTATGTTATGCTCCATGCTTTTAAGGCGCAGTAAAATAAAAATGTTTCCTCAAAAGTTATTACCTCGACTTTTCTCTGAAGAAGGCTTAAAAATTCCAAAATCTTCTTTTTCTGCCTCATGACCCAACCATATTCACTCCAGAGGTTGAACTGAAATAACATTTCAATGATGTGACTCTTAACTACAATGGAAACTGTCTGTACGTAGTTTGTAATCATGCAATGGTCATATATGTGTCAAAAGATCTTGTAAACCAAATTATGTTCATGCATTTGATTCCAAAATATCTGTTCCAGTTGTTTATTCATTAAGTTAATAAATCAGAAGGCAGATAATCAATTCATCACTTTTCAAATTTTTTTTCCTCGGAAAAAGTGTAAAGCTCTTCCCAACTGCTAGCAATTTCCCAGTCCCTGTAGTGTAAGAATCAATTATTTTTAATCCGAGTGCAATAAAAGTTCATGGTATACAAACTTATAATAGGGCGTTAAAGAAAGTTTATCGCTTAAAGAAAGAAAAAATAAAGCCTCAAGTTGCAAATAATTGTATTTAAGAAAAAATAACCTCAAAATCTGTATTCCTCTTATAATTTAAAAAAGCAACTCCTTTTTAACAGCCCCTTTTAAATTATTTTCAATGTAAAAAGGCTGGTATAAACCTACCAGTATCATAAAATCATTCTAAAAAGACATTTCATATCCATTTCCTTAAAATTGATTGTCAGGTTTCTAAACTATCAATGATATTCCAACCATACATTTTTTATTTATTCACAAAAACAAAAAATGCTAGATCTTTAAATAAACTTGATACGTGCATTACTAAATATCAAAACAACTATCATAACTCTATTCAATTTTTAAACGCTACCTTTTAAATGCAAAAACTGGTAATAAACTGCTAGTAAAAATAACAAGAAAAAAGTAGATGTTGATAAAGTTGCATCTGGTGATTTAATATTGGCAATAACTGACACAACAATAACAGATATTTTGTAGAAATAACCATAATAATGGATAGCGCATTACAATTTTTTGCTGGTATGAAAACTGCTTTTAAAAGCCAATAACTTCTTTTCCACTAACAAAATTTTTTAAAATTCGGGACCTTTCATATGTTTAGTGCTGACGAAAAAAATCACTGATTCATCAATTCCTCCATTTTCAAAGGAAATGCACTATTTTCTGGATAAAAAAAAATGTAAACACTTTAGCAAAAAATATATACCTAGCCTTTCCAGAAATCTTTAAGTGCTTACAAACTTTATGTTTTCTATTATTAAAAAAAACAGATTTCAATCATTAAAAAATAGTTGGTTAATTTTTATTGGTTGCANATTTTGTAGAAATAACCATAATAATGGATAGCGCATTACAATTTTTTGCTGGTATGAAAACTGCTTTTAAAAGCCAATAACTTCTTTTCCACTAACAAAATTTTTTAAAATTCGGGACCTTTCATATGTTTAGTGCTGACGAAAAAAATCACTGATTCATCAATTCCTCCATTTTCAAAGCAAATGCACTATTTTCTGGATAAAAATAAATGTAAACACTTTAGCAAAAAATATATACCTAGCCTTCCCAGAAATCTTTAAGTGCTTACAAACTTTATGTTTTCTATTATTAAAAAATAGTTGGTTAATTTTTATTGGTTGCAAATGTAAAAATAAGTATGCAGAAGCAAGTAAGTAGTAAGGTAAGCCTGCAGATGACTTTAGAGAATGCAGATGTTAGGACCATTTATTGGTTGTTACGGGAGGTGTCGTGATCGTATTGGTCGTTGAGGGTGATGTGCTGGAGACCTAATCCACGGAGACATTAAAGAAATATGGTGATAAAAGATGTTGATTTCCCTCCACCGGTTTCCTCTCAATTCCCTTCGTTTTGGATTCATTTTTAGGCAGAAGATAAGAAATGGAAAATACAGATACTAATGAGCTTATGTCTGAAGTAGGATTGTCCTCAAATGTTGAAAGTAGTGTGGCAATAACTGCTATACTACGTTCAATATTTTAGGGAAATATTTTGTAAAAGAAATAATTTCTTTTACAACTTATATTTTAGAGAACATCCTTAGTACTTGTATTTTTCAAAGCTATCTTTTCCAAACTCTAATTAGAGTGTCAAAGAAATTAAAACGAACACCATGAACATGCAGTACGAAAGAATTTACAACTGACCAGACCAGAAAGAGTCATTTTTAGAGGTAACCGTTAACTAAATACTTTTAACCAATGAAAACGTCATAAAATTAATTTAAAAAATAGATGCTTGAGGTGGAGAAAGGAAGTGTTGAAAAGGGTCAATATCCTTGAAAACAATTACTAATCATTTTTTCTGTCTGTTTAAAAGACAAAAGTGTCTAAAATTGGTAACTTTTTTCCTCTTTTGTATCTCTTATGATAAAATGAAGTATAACATAATATAATCTAATATAATAAAATAAAATATAATACCATATAATAGAATATAATATAGTGCAATAAAATGTAATATAATGCAATAGAATATAATGTAGTGCAATATAATGAAATAAAATGCAATATACTGTTATAAAATGCAATACACTATAATATAATACAATAAACTATAACATAATGCAATATAATGCAATATACAATGATAAAATATAATCTGATACAATATAATGTAATATAATGCAGTAGAATATAATATAATGCAATATTATATAATATAATGCAATATTATATAATATAATGCAATATTATATAATATAATGCAATATTATATAATATAATGCAATATACTATAATACAATGCAATATATTATAATACAATGCAATATATTAGAAATATAATATAATACAATAAAATATCATATCATGTCAAATCATTTAATATCATATAATATAGTATAATATACTATAAGATGGTATAATGTAATATAATTTAATATCATATAATATATAATGATAAACAGGGTTTTGTCATTTAATGAATTCAGCATACATTAGAAGTGGTTGATTGGATCAAGTTGACTCGAGCTGTATTAAGACAGAAGTATATTATCAATATTATGCCCATATTGGTTACCAGCTTTTTCCAGAAGCTGACAAATAAACATGCTTTTGAAATACAAACGAAATATTCATTGTTTCTGTCTGTGTTGTGTGACATATTTTATTTTGCTGCTACATTTTATTTTTCAAGTACGTATCATGGAGCATTTGATTCCAATTTTTGAGCAAAGAATTGCCCCTTCCAAAAAACTATAAAAGCACACATTATCCAATTTTTCATTTTATAGTCTTCAAACATATCTTGCGTTTCTTTAAATCACCCTTTCAATATATTATCACGACCCCTTAGCTGACCCCTAAAACAAAGGTATAAAAAATGAGCAAGAACTGAGGAAAAACAAAGGGAGTTAAGATAATGTTTTTACATGGTAGCGTTCTCCAAAATCAGACTTGATTGGGTTTTGTTGGTTAAGAAACAAACAGGGGATAATGCCACTATGGTATGAAGCTGTGAAAAAAAAGAAGCAAAAAAAGAGATAGGGCCAAGAGATATAAGTAGATCTTAGACTTTAACATATTTAAGTCGTATAGGAAAGGGAAGTAGTCAAAACCCAGAATATTCTACAATCCAAATATACGAGAAAAGAAACTGCGTTGATAAAATGATTTATTAAAACGAGTCGTACAATATTTAACAAACTTAGTAGGTACCAGAGCCAGCGATTGAAGGCCACAACAACACTTTCCATAATAGACCTGAAGAAAAGATAAACACAAGCCACATTTGGTCGACGAATAAATGATGAAGAATAGCAGCAAGACCAGGACCTATTAAGCTACAAACATGTTTTTGAACTCGATTAAGAACATAATAAATAGAGAAAGGATCACCTGTCCAGATGTGACAACAGTATTATTTCATGGAAGGATGGATAGTAGATTTATAGAAATGCAAAATTGCTCTAGCGCTCTAGTCTCTGATGCTAAACAAAGAGTAAAGCTATTTAGAAACAGACATATTATCACATTAAATGAGGAAATGACAAGCCAGGTAGCCTCGTTGATTGGCATTCTTCAGGAATAGAAGGAACCTTGCTGCAAGTAAGCTCAGAATCTTTATCTATTAATTTTGGTTGGACATAAGGACTCAGTTTTTAAACTTTTTTAACGACATCATTTGTATTTTCGCTGCGTTAAAAGAAATCAGCTACCTCCTTCTCCTATGTCTGAGAACTTTAAAGTCAGAATCAAAATTATTAGCAAATCTGACTTGTTTCGGTTGATGTACTATCCAGTTCCAGAGCACAAGGTAGGAATCACCGGCATAGGTGTTAATGAGCTGAGGTAAATTATCAGGAAGATCATTAATGCAAAGGGAAAAAAAGGGAGGAAAAATCCTAAAACTGTGACGAAAGCCAAAATTAATGGAATAATCATTAGATGTAATTCTATTCAGAGTGACCTGCATCTTACTATGTGACATTAAAGATTTAACATTACCAAAGAACCTTTCAGAAATGAAACAATCCAGATTTTCATTCCTTATAAAATGCCTTGAAAGTATTCAAAGCTCTACACGTCCTTCACCAGACATTTCCACAAGTCTATAGATACGTTCTGTGATTGCACTTAAAATATCCCTAGTGGAACAGGATCCTTTAAGTTCCTGCTGAACACCAACAAAAAGACCTGGTTTTCACAAGAATTCCATAAGTGTATTGCTGATAAGTCTTTAAGGGCTTTACCAATGAGACAAGAAAGACTGATATGACCATATTTTTTAGAACTTCATGAGTCATCTAGATTCTTGGATTCAGAGACAACTTAAAAATCTTCCAGAAACACAAAAACAAAACTTCTTAGGAAAAAATTAAGAAGTTTGAACAGTAATGATGATAGTTCAGAAACCAACTTTTCGAGAAGAACTACAGGAATAAAAACTAAACCAAAAGCTTTAGATTGAGTATCTAATTGTCTTAGATGTATAATAACAACATTTTAAAATCTTATTTGTTCTTGAAGGGAAATCTGTTAAAGGAATATCAGTGTCGGCTAGAGAAGAATTGGAGGAAAACAGTCTATCAAAGAGATCAGTGTTTTCCTGCAGGACAAAGAAAACCAAACACTATCAAAAATAGAGGAATAATCGGTTTTCCTGGATATCAAACACTGCTAAATCTTTAAGAATATTTGTCTTCCAAGTTTATTGGAAGTAATTGATTCACAAATTTGCTCGGCGTAACAAGATTTAGTATCAAAAATCACCCTTTTACAAACACTGTTAGCCTTTCTATAAAATACTAAAAATTGTTGGTACAATCACATTGAAACTGAATTTAGAAATGATTGCAATGAGCAATGGCAAAAGAACAATGTGAATTAAACCATGAAGGAGAGTGATATTTGACTTTGTAACTACGACCAGACACAAATGTTTCAATAGCGACCAAATTGCATTCTGTCACTACAGTTGCAGCATTAGAACCTGAGGTACTCAACACCGAATCTCGAGGGATATAACCAAGAAATTAAAGTACCATCAAAATCAGCCTGTTTATGTTTACAAATTCTACATCAAAATAGCGTGTCAATAAAATTTTAAACAGTTGTTTTAACCCATATTTCAACAAAGCATGATCAGAAGATCTGAAAGAACGTAGAGATAAAAATGTACAATGCTCAGGAGAGATCTAAAAGGGTAGGTTTTCCTGAGTCTGAATTAAGAAATCATTGTGTGGAAAAATAAACAAGTTGTATAAGATCATGGGCAAGAGTGAAGTTAAAAGTAACTTCATAGGCCTTTCAGTGTAGCAGTTTTATTTACCACTTCGCTGTATGAAGCGTGATATTTATATACATAGTCCTATATTAACAAATGAATATGAAATGTCATCAACAACAGTGCTCTACCACATTAAAACGTAGGAGCTATCATATAATCAGATGTACGAGTAAGAAAAACTCTAACTTTACAGTACTCAGAGTTTCATGTCTTTCACAATCTTCAGCTGTATATAAATAATTACTTGAAAAAATTTTTCTACAATGACGTTACACAAACAATTGTGTAACCTGACCTTTTGAAAAGCGACTATTGATAACAAAAGAATAATTGAGGGTGCAACTACAAAACAGGAAACGGGCATTAGAAAATCATTATCTATTGCCAGTCTTTTGATTTGTAATTTGCGAGGGAGGATATATAGTCCTAAAACTCCATCAACAAATTATCCCCCTACTGCTACTATTTATTTTTGTACTAAATCTTCTATACGTTGCTTTAGAAATGATTGGCACCGGTATTGATAAGGAAAAAACGACTTCATCAATGACAAACCGATTCAATCCAAGTCCTGGTACTTCAGGAAACAAACATTCAGAACTGGTAAGTCTAAATCGAAATAAAAATTATTATTGCATGGTCTTGGTTTAGTCCTGATTACTGTACTTTTAATAAATTCTCCAGTAGTGGAAAAAATGTTATTTAATTTAAGAGAAACATTTAATTTCTGACGTTTATTCCTTTTGACAGAAAAAATTAAAAAAGCTTCCTGCATTATTACAAAGATAAGGAATAGCCCTAACTATCCTTCACAAGGTCTCTAAATTGCATGTTAATAATTGTAATTACCCTGAAACTACTCATAGAGATTAACAACTCAGATAGCATACACCTTAAAGGTAATTTCAATTTTTTATTAATTGCTGCCTTGGAGATTGTGTTGTTGATATGTGTGTTTTTGTTCTGGTAAGAAAGTAAAATAGAATTTAATTACATAATATACTACGTCTAGCGACGAGGAGGTTAAAGTTTCACACTTTTCATAGTTCTCAGGGTATGCTACTATAAATATAATACTGTGCACTGGTCCTTTAGTATTTGAAATTCAAACAAATATTTTTATGTATTTTTTTTTTGTCCCAACAAGGAGTGATATTCCACGCCCATCCACTTCCAGGGAAAAAGATTATCAATACAGACATGTGAACCCAACAATATTTTGCTAAACTATTGGCAATTTGGCAATTTATGCCCACTATCATCCTAATAAATTACTCTAAGACAGTGATGGGAATGCTAGCATCATATTCTTCAGAAGCCCTATTAATGTGATAATTTTGATAGAATAAAAAGTATTGACCATGTGAAAGTTTTTCTCTCACCATCCACTCTCTCTCTCTCTCTCTCTCTCTCTCTCTCTCTCTCTCTCTCTCATTCTTTTTCATTAATTCTTACTTTTCTATCTTTCTTATTTTCTCTATATTACTTCTCTCTTTCTTCTCGCTCCACTTCAAAACTTGCATGTTCACCAAGCAGCAACATGGATATTATTATTATTATTATTATTATTATTATTATTATTATTATATTATGGATATTATTCTTTTTAATATCTACTTTTTACATAATACTTTGAGCCCTTTTCTACAAATCACATCCCACAGATCAAATATCCTCTAAAATGCTGTGCGTTCGTTCGTGCCTTGCATTGACTCATTGTAGAAAGAGCACACTTTTAAATTTTAGAAAATCAGTTTGGATTTATTAACATTAATTCAAGACTTCAAGTTCAATTAACCCCAATGGAATATACAAAAGTTTTTATCCCAGATATCGCCACTCGCAGCAATATAGGTCCTGCAATAAACAGTTTTAATGGGCCTGTATTTTTGAAAGTATTTTCTCTTAAATAAGCGGGGTTTATATTTACTATTTAGGTGTTAGTCTTTTCCCTGACAATGTTTTTGTCTATGTTGATGAATTACATACATCGCTTTAGGACACCACAAAAAATATTTCGGATGATGCAAGGGTAGAACTAATTTGTACTCAATATTTTTTATTAGGATTCGTCTGGGGCAGAAGAAAGAAGTGGACAAGGTCTTAGTGAAAGCACTGTTGATTGGATCACAGGAGGAATTGTTACAGGCTCAATAGTACTAATCTTGGCAGTGGCCTTTCTCGTAAGATACCTCAAACGGAAATACAGTGGATCTTTTGTAGCAACATCGATGAATCAAAATGATTATAGTAGTGTTCACCTTTATGGAGGGCAGCCTGCCTGTTATGTAACTAATGGTAGGCCAGGAAAGGGAACTCACATTTAAAGAACTGATTATCAATATCACAAATTGAATAATGGGTAAAAAAAGTATGAGCCTTGATGCTCACTTATTATTATTTTGATATATGAGTTGTTTTATAATTAAACAGTACTGATAGATTTGCCACAGTTTGGATGATCAGTTTTTGAAGCCTGTATCAAACAATTCCAAGGAAGAATGTTAATATTTATCTCATTATAAAAGAAAGGATTACAAAGAAAATCTCCCAGTTTCCTATGTCAATGACGTAAATCAGTTTCTCCAGGAACGCTTGGAAGGATTTAGGTGGCCAAAATAACTTATGCTCCAACTCGACTATGAAGCAAACAACAAAAAGACGTAAATGCAAGTATGAGGCACAGCAAAATAAACGACAGTCTGAAAATAAATGTTTTGTGGGTTTTGTGGTGTTTAAACCAAAGATTGGACGTGGGGAAAATAATAAAAATAGTGCACAATGTCAATAGTATTTCAATAAACTTTTTACCAGTAGTTTTGTCATATCGATACATTGTCTGCTTTAATAATGGCAAAAATTTCTAATCAGATCACCATTATTATGAAAGCTTTCTCGAAAAAGAAGGTCATTTTAAGGATTCTTTGACTTCCATGATCAAAATAATTTCATCATTTTTTAGGTAAAGAACATTATTTGTTCAGGAAATGTTCCTTAAACCCCTTGACCTTGTCTAACTAACATCTTCTTGACATTTGACCCTAAAAGAAACACCCAAAGGCGATTATTGAAAAAAAGCATTCATTCTCAAACTGTTTCATGCAAAAGCCTATTGTTCATAGGTGTTAAGGCTGTAGCTTTTGGTGCCAAGCCTGATTAAGGTTCAAAGGGTGTTGAAATTCAGCGAAATATAGACAAATATCGGTATCCCTACGAAAATACGTCAGGGCTCACTGTCAGGGGTTAACCCTGTCAAAACTAATAATTGGCTTCAATGAGAAAAGATATCCATTCTTTATTTCGTTATTTAGTTAAAATTACTAGTATAATCAATATGCATAATCTATTTTGAATCCGTTGGGTAAACAATTAATTTGTTAAATATGAGTTATGCTTTTGTCTACTCTAACAATTCAAGCGTTGTGATCTTTTAAGTTTTATCTGGCAACAAAAACAAAGTATACAGGTTTCTCTTCATACTGGCTGGTGAAACTCTCAGTACATTCCATATATTAAAGTGTAATTAGCTGGTAACACATCTATCAAATTGTAGATTCTTTTATTAAACGATTTAACAGGCACTTTTGGATATTTGAAATTAAATGTTTCAGGTGACCACCGTAAATAACCAGTTTAAAAATAGTAAAATTTTTCATGTTGGGTGCTGGCAGTTATTTTCGTTTGTGGTAAACATCAAGGTTTATGCTTGTTCACGTTGTGAAAGCTTGTATTTTGTAGTTCTGAAACAGTAAGTAATGTCTAATTGGTCCCACTGAAATCATGTTTACTTTCTCTGTAAATAATATTTAATTTTTTTTCTATATTACTTATAATGAGAATTTCACTACGGTTTACACAGGTTAATGTACAAAAATTGGCAATGTGAACCACAAAGTCAAGGTTTGCGCATGTGTAGATGAAAGAGAGGTAGATATTGGTCCGGTCCATTTCCCATGAGTATTAATAGGGAAATTTGTACTGCGTGTCAGTAAATAAATCGATATTTATCAAATACTACAGAGCCCAATATTGTAGAAAAGACATGCCAAACAATGTTTAGTTTTAATAAGGTACCTAAAATCATTTGTTTTTTACGGGGCTTCCATCAATATGACTGGGAATGTTTTCATTTTATAAAATGATATTTGGAATGGTTTTTGTCTATATTAATTATGAAGCTTTAAACTTTTTTTTAACTTGATCTCTTTTTTTAAAAGAACGGTCATATGAAAAATTCTAAATAGTTGTTGGGGGTTTATTTAAAAGTAAGACAAGTTAACCTGATGGCTAAAGCCTTTTCGTCCATATTGATTCTGCCCCATGAACTCATATGAAAACATTTTGGAAACCAATACGGGAAACTCAGATGCATTTTAGATACCCAATGTATGTGTATGTAAAACTGTGCAACAATCTATATGCGAATGTATAGTGTCACAATTCAAAATGAGTTTTTTTGAAACACCATGTCTGGTTTTCTATTTTTCTGTGTCATCCCTATGTCCCAGATATTTCTCTTTTGTACTGTCGTCCTTAGGCCTTAGTAACTTCTTCTCTTTTTCATCTCCAGATCAGCTGTTTTCTTTTTGTCACTAATTTCTCAGCCTTTTATATGCCCTTATAAAACTGTTGTGTTTCAGGGTAAATCTTGTCCATTTCTGTTGTATCCACATTGTGGTGGTTTTTATGAATCATCTTTGTATACCAGCTCTTTCCAGAACCTCTCTGATTATCCACTATTGCACTGGTATCTCTTCCATTGTTAAAATAAGCTGTAAGATGTGTTTATGTTCTGGTCTACACTCACCAAGTCAGGATCACCAACATTATTTTTAGGCTTGTGCCAAAAAAGCTGGTTGTGCTTCAAATGCTTTCCTCAAAGTAAGTTAAGTAAGTAAATTTAATATTGAGATAACCCAGCTTTCTCACTTAATGTGTTTCAAAATCGCTCTGTTATTACAGAGTTACTAAAATGAATGCACTTTCACAAAACTGGACATGCCTGAACTACAAAAATCTATAGTAAATCGTATGAGGTAGACAGATGCAGCGGGATATGGAAAGTAACAGTTGGCTTACAGAGTTTTTTAATGTTTCCAATTATTAAAACTAGTAAACACCCAGGTGCCTTGACATGCTGCAAAGACAAGAAAGAAAGCATAGTGTTGAAGCTTACTGTGCTATGGGACGAAAATTTAGCCGCTGCAGAACAGCGGTAAGGTGAGCGGTATGCTAAGTTGATCAAGGAAAGTGAATAACAAGGTTGGAAGACGGAGTACTAGTGTATGCCAGTTGGCCCACGAAGAAATATTGAAAGAGGATTGGTAAACCTGTTCCGGAAATGATTTTGCTGCACAAATGCAGAGATAGAACCCTGGTGAATAATGTGCAGAAGACAGTGGAAAAGGCTTCTTACTTGATTTGGTTAAAAAAAAGAGGATTCCTTTCACTTTGAAAACTGGTGGTGGTAGACACTAACATAGTACGACCACCTCCTGTGGGCGGTCCCATTCCACTTGAAATGACCCAAAATTGTAAATTCTTTCCGCCTGAAATGTTCAGTGTTAGATCGGGTGTCGAATCAGTCTACCACTCAGAAATATAAGGTAAGTGTATATTACCTTCTATATCTCTTTTTTAACTCAATGCAAATGATAGGTTTATCAAATTTTTCGTTGAGTCTCACAACATTATAAAGCAGTTTTACACGATTCATGGTATGATATTCATTGTACTCACACCATTAAAAAACAATCATATTATAACAATCATAATATGATATTCATTTTATATCAATCATCAAATAGTTAAATCATTTTATGTCAATCATTTTATATCAATCATTTTACGGTTAGTCAATCAAATAATAGCTATCATTTAATTGTACTCCATAGCATTGTTACCACCTGATGTGTTTTTAAAAATTAATCATCTCTCATTGTGTGTCCAAAATCCTAGAACTAAGGGATTCCCCACAAGAATTTTTAAATATATTGAAGATGCTTTGTATTCAAGGTCAGTGGAAGTTTCCAGCTGCTCTTAGAGCCATGACAATGGGATAATATTTATCATACAATAATAGAACGTTAGCATGTATTAGTAAACTTCATGAGTAAAATCGTTGGTAAGGTTTACTGGAAAAGTTTATCGGTTACGTTTGTCAATGAGATTATATCAAGATGCTGAAGTCAATTACTCTGAGTATCAATCAAATAAGGAATGTGTTGCTGTATCAGAGGTTATGGTTTTATTAATATTTATCATTTTTATACCCTATAATGGTTTTAACTTAGCTATAAAATGTTGTACATTAGTTTGTTCAAGTCTTTAATCAGCATATGATATTTATTTTCATCTTCAGTAATCAATGAGAAGTTCATATGATCTTCATACTTTTCTTTTAATACATACATGTGATATACTTGTTTTTTTCATGACCAAGCACAGTAATATTGAAATCATCCTGCCTTTCAATTCTGTTGATTGTGGTACTATAACCGGAAAATTAATTTCAGTGTTATCCAAATTTTGAATTTATTGTTTACCAGGTTTTTCATTTCTCTGAAGGTCATTTTGCTGAGAGTTTAAAATGTCTGATATGACACCATCTGAAGCATTCATTGTCGTTGTTTTTCACATTACTCAATCTTTTCATATCATTTTGCAGTTCTTGTAGTAGTGTAATACATTATTGTCCTATTAATGGTTTATATTTTACTATATTGATAAAATCTCTTTATTCTATAGTCCAATTTGGACCTTGAGAAATCCATTGTCCACCGTTCTTTAAAATGTCTTGTGTTAATTGTAACAAGTCAGCTATTCCTATATGTTTTACTATTGTTTGAGTAATACAATTAAAGCTATTTGTCTTATAACCCAATCCTTGATTACCTATTAATTTATCATAATAGTATTTCTCAATTGTAATCCTCAAGGTTTTATTGAATTTAATACCTTTCATTGATTCCGGTATATTTTTGATATGATATTTAATAGGTTTTTGGGTGTTTGTAGTTTAAGTAATGGGTCTTTATTGTTTTTTAAACTAACTTTATAGGATTTAATATAACCATTCAAGACTTTATTCTTTTCTTTTATAATAATCTTAGGCTTATCAGTTATATGTGATTGAAGAGTGATGTCTTTATCATACTCCTTTACCATTTGTTTACCACTCTTTTTGGTGGTGAAAAAAGATTATCATATGATTGTACAGTCTGTTAAGCACTTGCTTTATTCTGCTTCGATAGCATATTGATAAGTTCTGATTTGCTAAGTTCCTTAAGATCTGTTTATGTCTATATGATTAAATATATTTTCATTTTTGCATTATTGAGAGTAAATATTACATCTAGTAATAATTATTGCATCCAGCATTATTGAGAATAATTTTTGCATCTAGTAATAATTATTGCATCTAGCATTATTGAGAATAATTTTTGCATCTAGTAATAATTATTGCATCTAGCATTATTGAGAATAATTATTGCATCTAGTATCAATCTTAGCCAATTGTTCGTTATTATATCAATCTTCTTTTTTAGCATAAATCGTATTATATCCAGTTCAAACTCTAAATCAGGGTCAACACCATTGTCGTCATCATTTGGTATAGAATTCTCACTATCTGAATCGTATCCAGTAAAATCTTCTTCGTCATAACAGATGCCCTCGTTACATTCACAGTTTTCACTAAGATATAGCGTAAAAAATTGAAGTCCTGTTTCTGTTTGGTGTGGCTAGTAACATTATGTTACTATAATCAGTTTCATTACATATGACGTATTTTGATATTTTTTGAAGCATGAAACCACCATTTCGTTCTTCAATAAAATCATCAGAATTTTTTCCAGCAACTCTATCGAAAAGTTTATTAATATGCTGTCCAGTCATTAATACATAATTAAAATATTAATCTATTAAAATGATTTTTGAAAAAATAGGTATATATGATTTCAATTTTGAAAAAATGTGTTTATCATGTGCATCCCATTTATGACTTATATGGAACAGATAGCGATGGTAACATCATGCCAATTGTTAAAAAGAAGATACCACAAAAAATTGTAAACAACTGTTGTTATCTACTGTATGCTGTTAGAAAATATGCTCAAATAAGTTTTAAAGTATTTTAAATATACCATTTTATTGTTAATTATTTCCAACTTGCTACACAATAAACAAAATTGTAAAAAATCAGCAAGAGATTATGACCATGGTTTTGTAGCTAAAATTATTAAAATTTTGTGAAAGGCATTAATTGTGATACTAAAGAAGTTCATAAAATGGTAAAAGTTCATCGATTTCACTTTCTCAATCTGCATAGATAAAACTGACTTACTTTGTGTTCCCACATTCTGGCTTTATGGTCTTGACCAGTGCCAGCGAAAAACCTTTTTAACAAAATGGACGTAATTTTACTTACGATATTCACGTTTTGCAACGAAGGTTGTCACAGCCAAAAGGTGGTGATGGGGATTAGCTCCTATCACCCATAAAGTGCTCTCTTGCAAAGTGCGTCTCTAACAGCCTCTGACAACCAAGTCCAACTCCGACCTGCACGTGTGCCTTAGCCTCTAAGCCCTGCGGAACTGCTTTTACTAACGGAGAAAGGGCAAAGGCGATTCTCTGGCGCCTAAACCAGATGCTTCGGGTAGATGCCGATCATCAGCCTGGGAAGGCAGCTCATCTAGAGGAAGCAAAACCCTGATTTCAAACCGCCGTTGCCTCGCGGCATATCAAGTCATGGAAAAGGCTTCAGGAGTAACCTTGAGGAAAAATCCAGAGTTGGAGCCCCTAAGGCAGTTTGTTGTTGTATACAACCTTGTTCTGGCAGCACCTGCGATGGCACTGGTCTCAAACTGTAACAGCCCTATTGTTCCTTTGCATCCATCAGTGGCGTGGAGAGGGAGAACGTGCTACATGGGCAACAGCCGGTTCTCCATATCACACCACCAAGGCATACATCCGACCACACCATACATCTACATACAGCACACCACACCTGGAGAGGACACTCCAGCTTCGTCCCTAGGTGCTGACACAACACGGAGAATGACAGATACCAGTTATAAGCTACTGCTCGATTAGCAGAGAGCATAGAGCCAGGGGTCGTTCTCGTCGATGGGAGAGATTTTCTAATCTCACTGGACAGCTACCGCCCGTCTCAAGCTGGACAGCTCCCAGCCAGTAAGGTGTTATCCAGCCACGGCCCGACTTCCTCATTAGGGGGGATGGAGATATAGGAAAAATCCGACAGGCAGTTCGCAGTCATTAAACCGAGCAAAAACACAAATTGACAAAAGAGATCAGCTCTAGCCCTGGGAAGCTGAAATGTCCAGACAATATTTCCCGGCATTTCTGAAAACCTGCAGGACATCAGCGACTCTAAAAAACAGCTATCATCAATGATGAGCTCAAGAGGCTGAATGTGGACATTGCCACCCTTCAAGAAACATGGCTGGCAGACTCTGGCTCTCTGAAGGAGAAAGACTACACATTCTACGGTTAAGGAAAGAGCCCCGATGAGCCATGGGTACATGAAGTGGGCTTCACAGTGAGTAACACCTTGCTGAGTATAGTAGAGCAAGGCAGCAATGGCTCTGGGCGTCTCCTCACCCTCCACCTGAACGCCACCGAAGGGTCCATCATCCTTGTCAGTGTGTATGCCCCGACACTGTCAGCAATACCTGACACCAAGGACGAGTTCTACGAGAAACTTGCAGCCACCATCACCAGTGTCCCCAGCAAGGAACAGTTGGTAGTCCTGGGTAACTTCAATGCCAGAGTGGGTGGAGATCATGATTCATGGTCCTGTTGTCTTGAATATTTTGGTGTGGACAGGATGAACGAGAATGGCTAGCGACTACTTGAGCTGTGCACTTACCACAACCTCTACATTGCCAACTCTTTTTTTAGGACTAAGTCCCAGCACAAGGTCTCCTGGAGACACCCTCGCTCCAAGCACTGGCTCCATCTGGACCTCATACTGGTCAGACACTCTGCCATCAATAACGTCCTCCACACACGCTCTTATCACAGTACAGACTACGACACAGACCACTCCCTCGTGTATTGGGGATAAGGATGCAGCCAAAGAGATTCCACCGTTGCAAGAAGCATGGGAATCCCCGCAGTGCCACCAGCAAGATGCGTCAGCCAGATCTTGTGGAACAGTTTGCGGAGAGTCTGGAGCGATAGCCAGCAGCCTCACGACACAGTAACTTTGCCAGAGAAAAATGGGAGACCCTAAGGGACACCATGCACTGCACGGCCTTGGCCACCTTTGGGAAGAAGATCTCCAAGTTTCACGACTGAGTTAAAGCCAAGTCTTCCAAGCTGACCCCCCTTATCAAAGCCAAGCGTGCCACTTTTGCAGAGTACAAGCGAGTACCTAGCGAGCATAACCTGCAGATTGTAAGGGCTGAAAGTAACAAAGCTCAACAGACAACCAGGCGCTGTGCCAATAAGTACTGAAAAGAACTGAGTGAAGCCATCCAGACAGCGACCATAACAGGGAACATCAAAGGGATGTACTATGGCATTAAGAAAGCACTGAGATCAGCGCAGAACAAGACAACTCTGCTCAAAACCTCCAATGGGAAAATCATCACAGACAAGGGGAAGCAGATGGAGAGGTGGGCGGAACGCTACTCCGACCTCTAGTCCAGACAGAACATCGTCACACCCGCAGCACTCAATGCCATCGAATGCCTGCTCATCATGGAAAAATCCAACACTGTGCCAACTGTAGAAGAGCTGGACAAGTCCATTGACTGCTTGGCCTCCGGCAAAGCTCCAGGCAGCAACAGGATCCCCCCAACTTGGTTAAGCACTGCAAAAGTACCTTACTGCTCCTTCTTAATGAAGTACTTTGTCTGTGCTGGTAAGAAGGGGCCGTTCCAAAGAACATGTGGGATGCCAAAATCATCAACCTGTACAAGAACAAGGGTGAACGAAGTGACGGCAACAATCACAGAGGCAGCTTCCTACCTAGCATTGTCGGCAAAGTTTTTGCTCGGGTCATCTTGGCCCTCTTACAGAAACTTGCCGACTGCGTCAACCCAGAGTCACAGTGTGGCTTTTGAGCCAAAAAGTCAACAGTAGACATGGTCCTTTTCTTCCGCCAACTCCAGGAGAAGTGCAGAGAACAGAAGATGCCCCTGTAGGTCGCCTTCGTAGACCTCACTAAGGCGTTCAACCTTGTCAGCAGAGAAGGCCTCTTCCAGAACATGCCAAAGATTGGTTGCCCACCAAAACTGCAGAGCATGATCGAGTCTTTCCACACCAACATGAGAGGCACCGTGCAGTTCAACGGCAGCACCTCTGAGCCCTTTAGTATTCGCAATGGAGTCAAGCAGGGCTGTTTCCTTGCTTCCACACTTTTTGGGATCTTCTTTACTCTACTGCTGAAACATATCTTTGGCACCTCAACAGAAGGCATCTATCTCTGTGCAAGATCAGACGGCAGGCTATTAAACCTTGCCTGCCTCAGAGCCAAGACCAAAGTAAGTAAAGTGCTCGTCAGAGGCATGTTGTTTGCCAATGATGCAGCTGTAGTAACCCCCACACAGCGAGAACAGTCACTAAAGCACCGATTCTCCCAAGCCTGCAAGGACTTCAGGCTGACGATCAGCATAAAGAAGACCAACGTCCTGGAACAGGTCACCAAGGTACCACTGGTCATCACCATCGGCGACTGTGAGCTCGTTGTAGTCCATTAGTTTACCTATCCTGATCCTCTTGTCAATTTGTTACCTAAATTGATAAGAGGATCGGGAAGGTAGCCACAATCCTTGCTCGATTCACACTCCGTGTGTGGACAAAACCAAAGCTAACACTAAAGACTAAGATGGCAGAGTACCATGCTTGCATCATCAGCACACTGCTATACGGCAGCGAGACATGGACTACATATTCCAGGCAAGAGAGGTGACTGAACACCTTCCATTTGAGAAGTGTCCGCCGCATTCTGTGAATCTCATGGGAGGACAAAGTGCCCAACATTGAGGTCCTATCCCGAGCCAACTTACCCAGTAAGTTTACCCTACTGAGACAGCGCCGACTCCAATGACTAGGCCACGCCCACTGTATGCAAAATGGCCGCATTCCCAAAGACATCCTTTATGGAGAGCTGGCCTTTGGGAGGAAAACCATCAGAAGACCACAACGTCGCTACAGTGACGTGGTCAAGAGAGACATGAAGGCTATCAGTATGAAAACAGAGTCCTGGGAGAGCCTAGCCCATGACCACTCAAAGTGGAGAGGGGCCCTGACTCAGCATGTCAGAGTAGGAGATGAGAAGCTGGTGGGTGCTGCTGCAGAGAAGCGGGCTCGCTAAAAGAAGCGCAGCAACTCCGATAGACCAACGTCAAAATAAAGATGTAAACTTTGCAACAGAGACTGTTCTTCCATCATAGGTCTCTACAGCCACAGCAGACGCTGCTCCACACACAATTAGGACGCTCTTTCCATGGTTAATCCAGACCGAACGAGGCTTACTTACTTACTATTCACGTTTTGTAACACTATCTCTTTTTTAACTATTTTTTTGTGTGTAGCCTTGAATTGTTTTTAATAACTTTGAAACTAACTACATGATTAGCTTGTTGAATATCTTAAAGCGTAAGTGAATAACGATGTCATACTAATTCATAATATTCCATTATATTCAAGGTAATTATATAGTGAGGAATAATGATGTCTTTACAGAGTGATGCAGTACTCCACCGATATATACTAAACCGCAAAATGTCTTCTTTGAATAAACATCCAGCTGTTCTGGTTAGGCAGAAGTGGTTGTAACTCACAGCTAAATACTAAAATTTGGAAATTACTGAAAGAACGAGTATTTTTATCACTTTAAAAAACCGACTTAAAAATCATATCTCTTTGTAAAATAAGTACAATTCATATTGTAATCATATAAAAATTGGCTATAAAACCTATGCATCAAATGCTATACAAATACTGAAGCAAGTATATTTAGAGAAAGCAGAATGTCTATATCGGATCATTGTCCCGATGTAGCATGTTTAGTATTGAATATTTCCTAGATTTGATTATGTTTCCTTTCTTCTATAGTGGTTATACACTCCCATTTTTAAAGATTTTTGCAGGTAGTCCTCGTTTTATTAATTATTTATTCAAACTGTCTATTTGGAATTAAAGAGTTGTTATCAGACAAATGATTTGTTTGTTTTTTTCAAAGTATCATAAGCAACTACCTAATACAATTCTTTCATACAGTATTCATTAATTGAATGAATAGACTTTAAAAAAAATCTAATAATATTTGAGAGTAAAATCAAACAAATGGTTTATAGTATGTGTAACAAAATTGGGCAGAAGAAATTATTCATGTCAAAAAACACAACTATTCTACTTACCCTAGTTATCCTATACCTTTGAAAAATGTTTGCACAGAAAGAGAGAAAAGCGTAAATGACAAAGTCGTCTTTGATTCTCTATGTATTATTTCGACTGAGATAATATGTCTCAAGGTACATCTTTTTCTTAGACTTGATTCAGATGCTTACCTAGAAAAATTTGAGTACAATAACCTGAGTTGTAATTTAGAACAAATGCACATTTATCATAACAGAGGTTATGTAAAAAGGTATATACACATAAATGAACTCATAAATGTAAGAGCTTTATCATGTCATTTGACGTAAGCTTTTTCTGAACTATGTTTCGAGAGATATTTCTCCCATCGTCAAGCTATAAATTAATTCACTTGCAATTCTAATAGGTTTCAGTTTAATGTACTACAATGAGGCCCAAAGAGAGGGTGAGAATATAAAAAATACAAGCTTTGATGAGTTAGGCAGGATTTAAAAGTTGATGCATCAACCTACTTTTGTGATACAAACGAGAAGATGATCAGCGGAGGAAACGGATGATTTTTTTTGCTGGAGCATGTCAGAATAATAACACTAGGGATTGATGATATGTAAAGTATATGTTTATTGACATGTTTATTTGTCTTACGTTTAACACACTTGAAGTAAAATGTTAAATTGGCAATGGCTAGTCTACTACGATATATAGTGATAATATAATAATATGAAAAAGAAGAACATCTACAATAGAGCACATAAATGTACAACCCAAATAGCAATTTAAATAAATTCTTTTGAAGAAAGCGCTTCCATCTATTATTCAACGTTGCACTTTTTTTTGTATAACTTTATTTTTAAAATGTTCTGGTTCTGGTTTGGAATGAATTGTTAGCATTGTCAGTGCATCGATAAATCTAAGAATCACAAAAATTAACAGTTGTATCGTCGTCTTTAATAATGACACCTGGAATTGCTTGTATAGTTTGCGTACCTTCTCTTTATATACACCAAAGATACAATATTAACAATTCATTTTGAAAACAAAGCTTCTGCCATTAAAAACTGTAGAATTGGGAAAATTATACAAGATTTGGTTATCTAAAAATGAATCTAACACAGTAAACCTAAGAAATATATCTTGTTTATGCAAATTATTTTCGTCATACCCTTAAACAGAGAGTGTGTGAGTTCCAGACAATTTCTTCCTTTTTTCAGCTTTATCCCTCTTTCAGTGTGGGGTCCCTTCGGCTGTCAATCACCTGCAAGATGCTCGATCCAGAGCCTCGTCTTCTTTTGTTCAAATTTCCTTCATTCTTTTCAGGATGCATTCCATTCATCTTTGCTTGGAGCGTTCTATTCTCTGCGACAGACATAGTCCTCTCCCAGCATTTTAACATGCCCGAACCATTTCAACCTTGCTCTTCTGCATCTTCCTGTAATGTTCTCAACACTCAACCTCTCTCTAACATTATCATTCCTCACATGACGTCGTAACGTATGTCCACATGCCCATCTGCACAATTTCATCCCTGCCACTTCCAGTCTCTTGGTGTCCCTGACAATAAGTGGCAGAGTTTTCGATCCATATAGTATTGCTGGTTGGACTACCATCTTTTACATTTTACCTTTCATCTTTGGTCCAATTCTTTTGTCGCAAAGGACACCAGTCATCTTCTTACACTTATTTCAGCCACACTGGATTCTATGGGTAACCTCCGCACTCACTCCACCATCGCTTTGTAGTGCGCTTCCTAAGTACTCAAATTCAAATTCCGTTACCTGTGGCATCTGTGTCGATTGCATGTCGATACTTCCCGATGATGTAGCTTGCAAACACATGTACTCGGGCTTTGTTCTTGATACCTTCATTTCTCTCCTCTCAACTATTAAAGGTCTTCTGCTATCTCATTCTTTTCTGTTGCATAGAGTACAACATTATCTACAAACATCATTTGCCTTGGTGATTCCTTTCTAATTTCGACTCTCAAAGATTTCATAATGATGGCAAACAGGAAAGGGCCGAGTGCTGATCCTTGATGCAAATTCTCATTCACACTGAATGCTTTGCTAGTACTGACGGCACATTTCACAAGTGTTTCACACTGTTGATACATGTCTTTCACTACTCTGATGTACTTTTTATGTACCCCCTTGTCTTGCATGCATTAGTAGAGCTCTTCTCTAGGCATCCTGTCATACGCCTTCTCTAGGTCTATGAACATGCTGTGGAGATCTTTCTGTCCTTCTCAATATTTCTTTTGTAGCTTTTTCAGGGAAAATGTTGCATCTGCTGTTGACTTCCCTTTGATGAAACCAAACTGTTATTCACTAATCACCACAATATTACTCAGTCGGCTTTTCTGTACTTCTTCATATAGTTTCATGCTGTGGCACATAAGCTTGATACCTCTCTCATAGCTACCTTTCATAATATCTCCTTTCTTATTGAAAATGGGTATCGGTGTACTTTTCCTCTGATCATTTGGGGTTCTCTTTGGTCCATAAATCTGTTCATCTCTCCTTTCAAATATTCTACTACAGATCTCCCGAAGCGCTCCCACGTCTCAACTGGGAGGTTATGGGGTTCAACTTCTTTACCATTTTTCATTTTCCTACGAGCTTTCCTACATTTAAGCTTGTAATTTCAGCGATGACGATCCTCACCAATCTCTATTTCCCCTGTCTGATTTCCCTTGGATTTTGCTTTTTCATCAGTCTTTGAAAAAATTCTTGCCATCTCTTTAGAATTCTATCATCTTTCACCAACACTTTGCCATCGTTGATCATGATCAGCTCTATTTGAGCAATATCTTTTGAGTTTTTGTCTCGTTGCTTCGCCATTCTCAGAAGTTGCTTCTATCCCTCCATGGTATTCAAAACTTCGTAGAGATGTTGGTATGCTCTTGCTTTAATAATAACCACATTTCTATTAGTCTCTTTTTTTTGTGCCGCCTTTTAAGCCTCCTTGTTCTGGTCTGCTTTTTTCCTATCCAGGGCTTTCTTTACAGCCTTCTTTCTCCTGATGCACTTCTATACCTTTTCGTTAAACTACCATGTCTCCTTTCCAGGTTTGCACTTTCCTGATGTCATACCTAACACATCTTCAGCTAACTTCGTTGTCTCTGGTAACAGATTCCCAGCTGTATGTCCCTCCTCCCTTCCCTCTCTCTCTCTCTCTCTCTCTCTCTCTCTCTCTGTTAAGGAACAATAAATAGTCGATCTGAGGCGATTCGGAGACTTTGACTGACCGCAAAGTCCACAAGTTTGTCCTCTTCTACATTTCTCGTCCTAATTCCATATTTTCCCACGATCTCTTTCTTCCCGCTGTCGTTGTTTCCCCATGGCCATTGAAATCTCCTTCGATCCAAAGTTTTTCCCGACCTGGTATCTGTCCTTGTTCCTCCTCCAGTTCTATTCAGAACTTTTCCTTTTCCTCTGTGCTACATTCCGACTGAGATGCATACACGCTCGTGAAGTTTACAATCTAACTATCTTAGTCTACCCTCAACCAGATGACCAAGTATAGTCGCCGCCTCACACTCAGGATTCCTTTCTTCATTTCATCATCCAGTGCTATCCCCAAGCTGTTTCGTTTTCCTTCTGCACCGATGTAGAACAACTTGAATCCGATTCCATTTTCTCTGTTCTTGCTACCCTTCCATTTCGTCTCCTGAACAAACAAAATGCTAATTTTTCATCTTTCAATCAAGTCTGCTATTTCCAGTCCTCTTCCTGTCATACTCCCAACGTTCAATGTGGCTATTCGTATGGGCCTCATTTTTTCCTTCTCTATTCTCCGTCTTCTCCTCTGAGCTATCTTCTTTGTGAGCTGTATCCGCTCGTAATATGGCAGCCTCCATCCATTTCTCACAGGTGTACGGCAATGTTCTTACGCGTCACTTGACGGGAACACCCTAGAAAGTCCTGGAAATGTATTGTTGCCTTAATCATAGTTTAGGAGCAAAGTTTTACGCAGAATGTGAAGAGGTCATACTTAGCCATGGTAGACTCGGAGAAACTGGGGGCACCTTTTAGGTACAGTGGGCTTACAGTGGTATGGTAGACTTCACAAGAGAGGACTTACATGTTCTGTACCTCCTTTCACCTGCAGGCGGACTATCAAAGCTGTATTCCGTCACCAGACATGACAAGTATAACTGGATTAACAAAATATCAACTAAGCACAGCCACCGCCATTTCTACCACAGACAAAATTAAGCAATTTATTATTTCATTAAAACATGGAGATTTTCGTCCAATTTTTTATTAGTTCGCTTGACTGGTAAACTACGTCCTTCATTCAGGAAGGCTTTTAGTATTTCACTGGATGAAAGCATAAATATTACAGACACAGCACAACTCGCTGTATTTGTTCGAGTTGTTTCAAACGAATTCGAGGTGAAAGAGGACCTCCTCTATATGTGTCATTCGAAAGGGACAACAACTGGAAGAGATGTTGCAGATGAGGTGCTAACTCTCCTTGATACATACAAACTCGACAAGACAAAACTATGTAGAATAACCACTGAATGGGTACCATCGATGGTTGGTAAGCAAAGGTTTCATAAAAATCTTTTTAGAAGAAATGAATTTAGACGCATGCGATGTGGTGGTCAACCACAGTATCATTCATCAAGAAAATTTGTGCTGTAAAGTTCTTGGTTTTAAAGATGTCATGAAACCTGTTGTTAGAGCTGTAAATTTCATTCTCTCATTCTCTCAACCACCGCCAATTTAAGGAAATATTGAATGACTTGGAAATAGAATATGGGGATGTTGTTTTCTTTTCTAATGTTCGTTGGCTAAGTACAGCTAGGTTGAAACGATTCTGGCTTTTAAAAGAACAAATTTATGAATTTATGGATAGAAAAAAAGCAGGACATTTCGTTTTTAGCGACGATAACTGGGTCAGTGACTTTGCATTTTTAACAGATTTGACATGTCATCTCTCTGACCTTAATATCAAGCTTCAAGGCTAAGATCAGCTATGTAACAAAATGTTTCAGCATGTTTTAACCTAAAGAAAACTGAAGTTAGTTTTGGAACAGCTCAGTACAAAGGATACATCTCATTGTGAACTTTTAACATCGAGAGTGAAAATTTCCTAAGTGAAATTTAAAAAATACGCACACTGCATAAAGGTGTTATCAACAGAATTCGAATCCCGATTTCAGGATTTTAGGATGAACAAAAAACCAATTTTAATAATTTGCTGATCAATTCACTGTGAACCTAAATGTTTATTCAAGTAAATTTCAACTCGAACTTCTTGACATTCAAAGCAATTTTGAACTAAAATATGCTCATTCAGAAGTCAACCTGCTCCGCTTTTATCAGCTGTATGTAGCAAAGGAAGAGGGTTTGACCAACATAAAAGAATTGGCAACAATGTGTGTGAGCTACTACTGGAGCACTTTCCGCTGAGAACAATTTTTTGTCCAAAATGAAGCACGTTAAGACAAAGTACAGGGCTCAGCAATCAGACCCTAATTTTAAAAGCCAATTAAGGATTTCAGATTCTTCTATCAGACCTGACATCAACAAACTAGTCAACGAAAAACAATGCCTGATATCTCACTAAAAATACTGAGACATTAGATTAAAATCTAGCTTTCAGCATTGTAAATATTAGCATTCGTCATTAATTTGTGAGTTCTGTTTAGTTTAGTTTAGTTTAGTTTAGTTTAGTATAGTTTGGTTACGTTTAACCAAAACTACAAAATGTATTATAATTGCTCCAAATTTGTCGTTGTCATTTATCATTATCACTCTCGCTTTTCTTATTACCTTTGGCCCGCGTAAAGAAAATTATTGAAGGATCTGGCCCACTCTCTAGAAAGGTTGCCCACCCCTGGTCTATCAGGAAATGAAACTTACAGCGTTTTAGTATTTTTCGTATCAGGTGACTCAATTAACTGAGACTGAAAAACTTGATCAACAGATTCAAGCCAATATACAAAAATCTGCTTACAATTTCTTGGTGGGGTATTGTCTTAGCTATCCCACTTGAGGCACTGCCACTGAAGATTATCAAAATAGCCAGACGCATAAAGAGCTTTTAAATAAGGCTAGGGAAGACAAAGTTGGAAAGGAAGCAATCTAGGTTTAAATGCGACAGCCCACTTTCATAGTTTGTTTGCTGCAACATTGGTATGTAACGTCTACTTGCATTACTGCCGACAGTTACATTCGACTGAAGTATTGTAAGTTAAACTTTACAAACATTAAAATTATGTGAGCAAATGACATTCATTCCAAATTGACAACAACTTTGTAACTGCTTTACCAGTTTAAGATAAAATTGTACAAATCAATTTTTTATACTTTTTTATACTAGGAGGCAAATATAAATTCTATTTGTAATTCATATATAAACTTCAACACCACTTCTACGCATCTGATATTGCATAAAGGCAAAATATAGGTCGGACATCAGTTGTTAACATGAAAACACATAAAAAACCCTCTTGTAGCCGTAACTAACACACTGGTTCAATCACGGAATACAAGAAGCAAAGTTGCTTCTTTCATTCCATGACTTTGAATTGCAATGTTTTCCACATTCAAGTAACTGGAATCAGACTAATGAGTTGACTAATGAGAGCAACTAACAAGGTTACTGAGTTGACACTGAAAGATACTTTGTGAAAGATTAGAAATTGAGTAAAAATGAATTAAGCAAAATGCAAGGAAAGTTGTCTTTTGAAAAATAAATCAGAATGATTCAATAAAAAAATAATACAACTCGGTTTCTGTGTTTTTTAAGAGAATCTTCACAGCTACCTGCGAAAAGCCGGTATAGATACGCAGCAGTATAGTTCCCATGAATGCCAATGCTTCTTATCTGATCAAAGGACTAGCAGTTTAATAATTTCCTGATGTAACAACAAATCTTCTGATTTCACTATCTTATCTTCTTGACGATGTAGCAAGTAACTAAGCTATAGTACCTGACGTAAATTACTGTGTTGCAATAAAACAACAAACTAAAGTTAACCAGAGGCTGTCAAATTCTTCACTACATTGCAAATCTAAAGTGCTAAAAAGGTGGGAAGATAGCGACAAAAATTATATAAGTAACTTACAATTTTGCATCACCTTTGAATATTGGATGAAAATAAAAACAAGTTCAGTAAGACACCGAGTTGCAACTTCATTTGTCTGGCCAACAGGGAATCTGCTATTCACTTCCATACGTTTCTACTTAACAGCTTATTGCCGATAAACAGGGATTGTGTAGGCTCGTATTTTTTTAGCAATTCAACAAGAGACCAGTGTAATCATACTACCAAAGTGTACCCAGTATTTCTCATGCCTTCAACTAATTGTTATTTACACCGTAAATAAAAAGGTTTGTTAAAACTCAGCAACTTCATCTTTGACTCTTACATCATACCAAACCAAAACGTTAAATAGTTGTTTGGGTCAAAATATATTTCACCAGTTTTACATTGAGCCTTAGACATTCTGACCACATTTGTCAGATAATTTCATGCTAGAATAAATCCTACTTAGCTTTCATAATAGAGACCGGATTAACAATTATTTTGGGAAATTTATACCTTATGTTGATAAACAAAATAAGAAGTTTCAAATTACAAAGGTCAAAGGGTCAAATAATCATCAACTGCATAAACATCTCAAACTTTTAAGCATCAAGTTTCGGTTCCAAAAACGTAGATTTTTCAGATTTTTCCTAATAAATATTCCCAGGTATCCTACTGTCATGAACGAAGTCACGATAACGTTTGACACGAACTTTCACGAACTATTATTCATGAATTGAACAATACGAACTCACGCTGTCATTGTAATTGAGAACTTTCGTGCTTGATGGTAGAATATTGGAACATTATGCTGAAGCCAGCAACTCGGCTGTATCTATGTTTAGTTTTTTGGTCTTTTTGTGGTTTTCTTCAGGTTAGGATTTTCATTGTTTGATCTTTTAGAAGCTTGCTAGAATATTTGAACGTATAGATAGGACGATTTCACAAGACATCGACAGGATGTTTTTTTGAGATTTACGATGATTTTGATTACTGAGGAAACTTGTTTTCAAAACAATTCGAGTTCGTCCATCCCCACACCTACTGAGTAAAATGTTAAATGTTCCTTACGGAAACGATATGTTGCTTTTTTAAACAAATATTCTACATTGACATATAAGCTGGGTGTCCAATAAAGTTCTAAAGAGATTTAGATTTCATGGAAATTATTTAATGGATTATATAAAAAGAATGTTTAAAATGTTAAAAATGCGCAGTTAAGGTAATGGTACCCTAATTAGGATCTTTTGACTGTTATATTCAGACAGTTGAAATATCGAGAAGTAAAACAGTGGGAGAGTGTTGGATGAAACACCACCTTACAGAAATACGGGCTGCCACATTCTAACGAGAAGTTGCTGTCTAAGATCCATTACTTTTTTAGTTTGGATAAATAGTTGTTTTATGGTTAAATATAACAAGTACTATCAAAATAATTTTTTTTTCGAACTCTGAAAACTGCAATCTAATGGGTTCTAATATCTGAAGAGTTGACCTTTGGAGAAAATTGTATTTTCTTAAATTCGACATGTTTTTTTACAGAGCAAGAATCTTAAATTTATTCAATGACTAAAATGAGGTATTCTATTCAAATAAATTTTGTCTGCATACCCTGTTTATGTTACTGACTGTCTATGGGACTTTTAGGATAGTATCTAAGACGTTACCTGTCCACAACATTGTGGTATTTTAAGGAATATAAATCCATGTTCATTGGAAATTCTACATGTTTCTTTTTAATGAGCATACACATTTTCGAAAATAGGCTGATGTATGCTAATGGAGAAAACTCAGACAGGCTTGAAATATGCTTAAATTATGCTTATTTTCCGAAAAAATTAGATCCAATTTTTTTATTGTGCTTGATTGAAAAACTGTCAAAATGAAGGTTGATTTAATAGAAAGAAACTTTTTGCATGTAACAAAAGCTGCGTCAGCTTCTTATTCAAATAAAAAACATAACTTTAAACATGATAGTTATAATGTATACATATAATCTAACTTATAACTTTTCAATAAAGCCGTCAGTGAAGTTAAATAGGTTTCTCACTCCCTCTTCGTCTTCAGGGAAAAGAAATTCTATGTTGTCATTAATAACAAACGACTCGTCTTCTTCTTCTGGTTCACCGGAAGGGACGTTGTCAACGATATTAGAGCTTTATCATGTCATGCGTCGTAAGCTTTTTCTGAGCTACGTTTCGAGAGATACTTCTCCCATCGTCAGGCCGACGATGGGAGAAGTATCTCTCGAAACGTAGCTCAGAAAAAGCTTACGGCTCATGACAAGATAAAGCTCTTACATCTATGGCCTCCTCTGAGTCCATAAAGTTCAGAATTTTCAAGGACATTCTCAACGTTACTAACAGGGGGTGTGGTTGATGCGTCAACCACTGATGGCGGTGGAACGTGGTAGTTTTCGAGACCTACAGGCTTATTAATTTGTCATCAGAACCATCTGCGGTAATTAACCAACCTGTTGCAATCCAGCAGCTTTTTCTTAATTTGTTGTACCGCTCACCATTCAAGGCATTCCACGCTTCACCAGCCCAATGTGTATTTAGATATTCTTATAAATTAACGGAAATTTTGTTACGCTTAACGTTTTCTCCAAACAAAAGAACAATTTAATTTTATAAATACTGGGACCAAAATAGTCGTTTAAATAAATTCTTCAGCACATGCCTTCCCTCTTTTTAACGTTTACTTTTAAGAAATGCTTTTAATATAAATGAAAATTCAATATTGTTTCCTCTTTTCTAAAGCCATAGGTGTTGGGTGTAAAAATTTTAAATTATTGCATAGCAATAATGTTAACATTAGAAGCAGTAATACTCTATTNGTTTCTTTGTTTTGACTGGATCCTGATTTGATGTCTTTGTAGGACCCCACGAGAACATGAGCTTTTATTTCAACTTTTGGATCGATCTCTGCCTGTAATTTGCGTGCCTTACTCTAAAACCAGGCAAAATTCACTAGGTGACCTTTTGACCTTGCTGACCGAAATTTGTCCCAAAGCTTATCATATAAATCAATATACTTTCGCTTTTCTACCTTTGCGAAAAAGTTTACGGTGTGATGATGCCGCGTCTTGCATAATAGATTGCTTGTTCTTCAACCATCGAGAAATTTGGAGTTGAGTGTAGCTGCCTTGTACACGACTGTATACTGCTTTCGTTTTTTCTCTGACTTCTTGCTCGCACCACTCTTGGCTTCTGCCACACTGTTCACCATTTGATCAACAACCTCCATAACTTAAAACGATAAAAGTTCATCATAATCAGTTTTGTTCTTTTTTTTCTGTGGAACTTCATTGATAATATTATGCATGCTTTTAATATGGAATGCCAAGCCTTGGCTGCTCTTGAACTGATTAGCGCAGTAATTACATTGAAACAAATCTTCCACTGCTTCCAAAGGCATTTTTACCTCCTGCTCGATTCCACGATGCACAATCTTTTTCTTGAATCCAAAAGCACCTAATGTTGGCTGCTTTCGTTTGTTGACTCTCACTTTTGACGTATTTTATTCTAACAACTGTATAGACATGAAATGCATCAGACAGTCAGAACTAACGTTCCTTTTGTTTTGTTTTCAAATTTTAATATTTAAAAAAGGTTTTCGAATGTGAATAGATTCGAATTCTTTATTCGATTTTCTAAGGCATTGTTAACACATTTCATAGAATCTTTTCCAAGGAATTATCACAGTTTGTAAGGTGTTGTAAGCCTTGGAAATAAAAAAGACACTTCAGAAGTAAAAACCAAGGCTGGGGAAATATGCTTAGCATATGCTTAAGAAAATGTCCTATCTGAGCCTGAATATGCTTATAAACGTTATGCTTATAAATAAAAAAAATATGTATCTAAATATAAACTTATCTTCAAATGAAAAATATACCTTTTACGTATTTTGGACAACCTTTTATTCTATATTATTCTTTTTATAACACTAAGGTTTCAATTTTTCGAACAACTCAGTACATGAAATAGATGAAACCTCTTTGCTATGATAATGGGCGTTGAAAAACCCTTAACAGCGTCCAGAGAGAGTCTCCCATAAAAAGCATATGTCACAATAACATCCAAAAGAAAATAGTGAACAGTACTAACGTTATGTACACAGATTTCCAGTGTAAATATAGATACCACAATTCTCAAGCGAAAGTTGATACAAAGGAACATTATGTTACCCTTTTTGTTTTTCATTATTATTCACCCAGGTATAAAGATAGCAATACAGTTTGGCAAAAGGGCACATGTTTAAATCTTACATAAATATTGACCGAACTGTACCAGCCAATGGGAGGAAGAGAAAAAAGGTTAAAAATCAGTGAAAGACCTTAAAAGGGATTCTAAAGCAAAGATCACGGGAGAAAAAATACCTCTTTATGCTAGCAATGACTTGCGATTGAATAAGAGATTCTGGAAAACAATTCCACGATTTACAGACCTTACGTCTTCATTGGTCTCTGGTATGGCAATGATAAAAACTCAGACTTAGCCAAGAACAATAACTTTTTTACATTGAAAATTATAAAAAGATATTTTGAAAGTTTTAGACCAGCCCTATACCTAAAAAGTTTTCTGCTAAATACAATTTCACGTTAGCATTGGGGTTTTTTTCTAGAAGCTTCATGTATCACTAATTCACAGAGAAGACTCAGTATTTCAGTATAATTAAAATGTCATAGGTTCTTACCCATTAAAGCATAGAGGTAGCTATCAAAGTGTTTATTATTCCAAATGACAAAATCCTAAGCTATACTTTTGCTGGCTGCTAACAAATGAGGGATAACTGTTCCTTCAGGCTTAATTGATTTTTTGTTTTCTAAGCTCGTTTTACCATTCTTAGAGAGAGAGGAAAGCCTTATTTCACCATCCTACGTAGAATTTATTACATTTTTATTGGCTAGTTAAACCAAAACTGTAAATAAATAAATTAAAATTTCAGAAGTGTATTTAGATATTCTTATAAATTAACGGAAATTTTGTTACGCTTAACGTTTTCTCCAAACAAAAGAACAATTTAATTTTATAAATACTGGGACCAAAATAGTCGTTTAAATAAATTCTTCAGCACATGCCTTCCCTCTTTTTAACGTTTACTTTTAAGAAATGCTTTAAATATAAATGAAAATTCAATATTGTTTCCTCTTTTCTAAAGCCATAGGTGTTGGGTGTAAAAATTCTAAATTATTGCATAGCAATAATGTTAACATTAGAAGCAGTAATACTCTATTGAATAGTCCAGTACTTTTCAAAGACATATATGAAGCAAAAATAATATAACAATAATATAAAATAATAATTACTATATTTTATAATTATAATAATAAATAATAATGATATTTAATAATAATATTTTAATAATATATATAATATCTTCTTCTTCTTCCATTTGCTGTTTTCCCTGTCGTCAGGGGTCAGCAGCACGTAGTTGTTGGCGCCAACGATCTCTGTCCATTGCATCTCCTTCCGTCAGTCCTCTGCTCTCCATGTCCCGCTTCAGGATCTCCCTCCACCTCAGCCTCTGCCTTCCGACCGATCACCTCCCTCTAACTGGTTCTCGCCGTACCCTCTGGACAGCACAACTTTCATCTCTTCTTGCTACATGCCCAAACCACAATTAACTGTACTATTAACTTCAGTTAATTGTAACATACAATGTTACAATTAACTGGAACTAATTGTAGCATTGACCCCCATGCAATATATCTTGAAACTGCCACGTTCACAAACAAAGCTTAGTGATTTTCATTCCAATAATTGAAACCCTTCAAAAACTTCCCTTAACTGAAAGTTAAGTTAAGTTAGTAAATTCAGTGCTCTTTATTTTATCAAATTCAGCAATTTAAAGCTTGGTCATTACATCTTATCAAACTTTTTATCTCCTTCCGCCTGCAGGTTCCAACAGGAGAACATCTGGCAATAATGTGAAATCTAAATCCTTACCTACCAGTGTACCAGTAGCAAAAGTATCATATTTGTGCAGATAAAGCCGTTTGCAAAGTGATGGGTAATTTTTTTGACAATACTTGATGTTCAATTGCTTTTATAAACATGTTGTTCTAGAGTAACCCTGTAACACGCAGTATTCAGCTCATATACTCAGTATTAGGTCTTACAATTCAAAAACAAACTCAACTTATAATTTAAATCAATAAAAGTGTTTTATTGCTAATATATTAAAAAATCAAGAAAATAATTGTCTATTTAAGACTCCTCGGAACTTTTTTTCTGTTGCATCAATATGTTTCGAGTTTAGTGTATTTTGACACTTAATTGTATTTTTCTACGTTAATCAACCTAAATCAAAATGATAATCTATACAACTTTTATCCACATATTTTGTCTCAGCTTTAATTTGTATGCATATAATTGGTAGTAATGTATCCAAAATCAACACTCCATAAAAGTCAAAAATGATGATCCCATATCATAAAGATTCAAATCTATAAGAATTATAAAGATCTAACAATCTGAAGACAGATAGTGACCTTGTAATCTGTAGCGTCAAAGATTCAAATCATATTGGTGAAAAGCAATTTGGATAGTTGAGTCAAAATGAAAGCTAGGGTCTCAACTCTCCGGGGCATTCTTTACTGATGCAGGCATAAGAGAAATTTAATCAAAAAATTGTAATTGTGGCAGTCTATATCTCTATGCATTCCGTCGACCAAGGAGAATAAATTGCACAAAATTAACCNTAATAATTACTATATTTTAAAATTATAATAATAACTAATAATGATATTTAATAATAATATTTTAATAATATATATAATATCTTCTTCTTCTTCCATTTGCTGTTTTCCCTGTCGTCAGGGGTCAGCAGCACGTAGTTGTTGGCGCCAACGATCTCTGTCCATTGCATCTCCTTCCGTCAGTCCTCTGCTCTCCATGTCCCGCTTCAGGATCTCCCTCCACCTCAGCCTCTGCCTTCCGACCGATCACCTCCCTCTAACTGGTTCTCGCCGTACCCTCTGGACAGCACAACTTTCATCTCTTCTTGCTACATGCCCAAACCACAATTAACTGTACTATTAACTTCAGTTAATTGTAACATACAATGTTACAATTAACTGGAACTAATTGTAGCATTGACCCCCATGCAATATATCTTGAAACTGCCACGTTCACAAACAAAGCTTAGTGATTTTCATTCCAATAATTGAAACCCTTCAAAAACTTCCCTTAACTGAAAGTTAAGTTAAGTTAGTAAATTCAGTGCTCTTTATTTTATCAAATTCAGCAATTTAAAGCTTGGTCATTACATCTTATCAAACTTTTTATCTCCTTCCGCCTGCAGGTTCCAACAGGAGAACATCTGGCAATAATGTGAAATCTAAATCCTTACCTACCAGTGTACCAGTAGCAAAAGTATCATATTTGTGCAGATAAAGCCGTTTGCAAAGTGATGGGTAATTTTTTTGACAATACTTGATGTTCAATTGCTTTTATAAACATGTTGTTCTAGAGTAACCCTGTAACACGCAGTATTCAGCTCATATACTCAGTATTAGGTCTTACAATTCAAAAACAAACTCAACTTATAATTTAAATCAATAAAAGTGTTTTATTGCTAATATATTAAAAAATCAAGAAAATAATTGTCTATTTAAGACTCCTCGGAACTTTTTTTCTGTTGCATCAATATGTTTCGAGTTTAGTGTATTTTGACACTTAATTGTATTTTTCTACGTTAATCAACCTAAATCAAAATGATAATCTATACAACTTTTATCCACATATTTTGTCTCAGCTTTAATTTGTATGCATATAATTGGTAGTAATGTATCCAAAATCAACACTCCATAAAAGTCAAAAATGATGATCCCATATCATAAAGATTCAAATCTATAAGAATTATAAAGATCTAACAATCTGAAGACAGATAGTGACCTTGTAATCTGTAGCGTCAAAGATTCAAATCATATTGGTGAAAAGCAATTTGGATAGTTGAGTCAAAATGAAAGCTAGGGTCTCAACTCTCCGGGGCATTCTTTACTGATGCAGGCATAAGAGAAATTTAATCAAAAAATTGTAATTGTGGCAGTCTATATCTCTATGCATTCCGTCGACCAAGGAGAATAAATTGCACAAAATTAACCACTCTCTCTCTCTCTCTCTCTCTCTCTCTCTCTCTCTCTCTCTCTCTCTCTCTCTCTCTCTCTCTCTCTCTCCCGCTGTTGTGCTTCAGAGCACGTATTGTGATTCTGCACTTCTCACAGTTATGGTAATATCATAAATGTGAGAATAAAGATTTCCCGTCATCTGGATTTGTCACTTCCACAATCTCAGAATACTCAATAGAATTAAAAACCTTTTTTTGGAAGAGGGCACAACGAAGTATGAAAAGTAGAAAAACTGAGTTAAAAATTTATTAGGTAGTTTTTTGCTCCACAAAAAAGTGACCCTCGTGGGACTTCCATGAATGTCATGTCTTGCATTTGACATTTGACACTTGACATTTGACATTTGACATTTGACACTTGACATTACAAAAAGATAAATTGAATAAGCTAAATTATCGATCACTAATAATTTTTGTATGGTTGGTGCATGGTATTTTTAAAAGCATCTGGTCTATTTAAAACAAATGACAGAACTTCATGACGAATGGATGAGCACCAGACTACTGTACATGAATTCATCACATTAGGAAAAAGAATTCACCATCACAGCAACACAAATGTTATTTATCTTAACCCTGTTGAATCACGCATAAAGCTCCCATCTCATTTGACTTTACTTTTTTATTATTTAAACAACTGTGCTTCTCCTCAAAATTAATTTTAGCCTTGCTTCAAAATTCTACTTTAAAAGGTTTACGTGATCCAATGAAATATCATTTGAATCGTTATGAGTTACTCTTGGGCCACAGTCCTGTTAAATTCTGTTATGTTGCTGAGCTATTCATTCTTTCACGAAAAAGCGGTGATAACGATTTGTGTTCAACGGATTTCCTTGTCTGTCCACGGATAATTTAACTGCTGTGTATTATTTGCTTCCCCTCTATAATAGAATACAAATAGTTGGAAGCTAATCTGTTGAATACAAAGCATACTGACAAACCAATCCTTTCCTTTCTGAATAACGGTTCCCTACTCTTGGTTATAAATATTTTCACGGACGTTTCACAGGGAATATCAAAATAAACTACAATAAACAAATACAATATACAAATAAACTACTGTATGTAAAGGATCTTGTTTGACGAGATGAATGAGGAGATGCTGACTTCTTCAAGTATGCCGTATTATGAGATAATCACAATTCAACAGTCTGGTTTGGTTTCCTGGTTATCATGCTTGGGTCATATATTTCTTTATTCCACAAAACTCTACGAGGCAGTATTTTGTCTCTTTCTTCTAAGCAGATTTGATCAGGGTTATAACAGAGAAGAGTACAATCTAGCTGTGGAGACTTCGCAAATATGTTTGAAACATTCATTTCTCGGTTTCTTTGAAGGCATTCCTGCTGCCAAAAGTAGTACATTGAATTTCCAAAATATATATTTATATATATATATAAACAAACGCTTGTACTTATATACAAACGCTTGTACTCATGTGTCCTATATCGATGGAACCCCTGGAAAACAGTGGGCCCATTTTTGTCTTACACAGATTCCATTTAAGAAAGACCTGAATAGAGCCAATAGATTAAGAAAAGTGGGGGGAGGGCAAAAATCACAAATGACATTGTAAAAAGCAAGACATCCTCCTAGGGAATGCCACCCCTCTTGGATTGATCTAGACCCAGTGTTTAGCAACCTCAGCTACATTTTCTACATGATTTAGCCCCATAACTCAAGTCACGACCAAGGAGAGACCAGAGCTCTACACTTGGTCTTAACCAAAAAGCAGAACAGCGATCCCTTGTACTCATAATAGAGAGATTAACGTTTTTGTCAATATTTAAATAAATATAAAAAACTTTTATAATTTTCTGTTTTTCAATACTATGTGTTCTCCATTCAGAGGATTGAAGTGTGCGATACAAAAACGTGAGGCCCCCAAAAAATAGCAGTAAGATTTGTGAGACCCAGGAAGACAGCTGAAATTTCGAGAATACAAAGGAAATAGCACAACAATTTTCCAGCCCTCCAAAATAAGATTTGGCCAAATTTCAAACCCCAAAAAGTAGGACGAGCATCTCTGTCTGAATTTCGAAATGTGTCCCTCACTGTTTGGAAATGAAAGTAAACAATTAAAAGATAAAGCAGACAAACAACAACAGATATGTTGGCAAACTTTTAAGACATGAATTGAAAGTGTTTCGCCTCTTTAAATAAATCGTGTTAAAATAATAGAACCCTACGTAGTGGAAAAACTTTTCTGAAGATGGCACTGGCCAGAATTTGAAGAGCATAAGAGCCTATTGCGGTTGGTAGCAGCTCCGCAGGTAACGGCGTTAGGCAATATTTTGGACATAGTGACGTAAATTTGGTGTTCAAGTCAGCTCAGATTACCTTATTTCGCCTAAAAAGAAAAGCGGTCGCCAACTTTTTTGTTAACGTAACAATAGCACACATATGATGTGTACAAAGCTGGTTCTTTTCCTCTGCAAAATGGTTTACTCAACAATTGGACTGTAACATACACAAACAATAACTTCCTTTGCACACTCTTCTCCTATAATGTCTACTGACATTTGGATATGCAAATACAAATATCTACTGTTGTGGAAAACTTGGGCTAACTATGTTACATTTACGGATAGCTTAAAAATACCACTGCTTCACTTGCCCCTTTACAAAGTGGAGATATGAGAAACCTGGATTCTTCCACAAACTTTTTCATCTCAATATATTTTTGTCTTGAGACTCATAAAACGTACATTTTCATTTTAAAGAGGCAAAAACCAGAGGTGTTTTCCAGTTCATGTCTTGAATTGAAATCTTTCTTTAAAAATAGGTCATTGCCACAATATCTTTGTATTAAGCAGCAGCGTACACTGCATATATAATAGAAACAGCAATGTATACTTGTTTGCAGAGAGAAGAGCATGGATGAATAGAGAGAAACAGACTCAACAATCCCGCGCAATTTACAAATGTACTCAGGAAATAGAACATTATTACAAAAAATTGTATTAAAAAGGCATATAGAAGTACCAAGTTACAAAGGATTCCTATACCCCGTTATTTATTGAATAAATACAGAAACCACCTTTATTTAGTATCAACTCTTAAAATCATGGGAAAAATAAAAATGTCCAATCAAGGAAGACTCACAAAGAAAAAAATTTATGAGATGGATTAAGTATTTATATGTCCTTAAACCCATCTAAAGTTTTAAATTCTGTGGTATGGTGGCAAGGGTTCGTATAGAAAAGTGTACCTGTTACCCTTGGGAGTAGATTTCTATTTGGTTAATACCTGCTATTGGTTATAGGAGTCTGAAATATAATGGCACCTCGTCCAAGTCACAGCCTCTACAGGGATAACAAGACTAATTTCCTTTATCTTTTAAGTTCGTATATATATTTAAACGAAACAAGTTCCCAGCCTATTTCGGGTTTCTTTGTTTCCCTACAATACTGTGATCTGACAAAACTATTGATAAAAGAAGGTGTGAGCCCCTCCTATTTCTTTTTATTTGCCAAAGACATGGAAAAAGGTTAGTTACAGTTAAGATATCGACTCTTTATTTCTGACGTTTTCAATAAAACTACTTCTAGACGTCTTTCAGACGTCTTTTAGATTAGCTTCTCCAAGCACAGTATTTTTGATATCGACATGTTGGAGAAGTACACCTTAATGACATATAAAACTGGTAAATAAAGTCTTCATCCGATACATAAACATTATGTGATTCTGCCAAATGAGCGTTAATGATATAGGTTCCCAAAACTCTGAAGCCACTACAATTTAGAGGACTCTCGTTTTTAGAACAATGAGAATTTTGAATTATAATTTGTAAACTGTTGTTAAAATTTCTCGTGTCAAAAGTAAAGATTTTAGTAATATGTATGCCTTACAATAAAAACTTTAATCGTGATTTTTGACTCCTAAGTATTTTACGTAAATACATGATTCAATGTAGATTCACAAAATATATTTGTATAGTAGGTTGATAAGATCTCCTTTTTCAACTTGAAAGTTTTAATCGAAACATCCATTCCTTTGCTTTGTTGAAAAAATATATAACGTGAAAGTTAAGAGGGAACACCAAAAATTTGTGCTAAAACTTGAATTCCTTGAAAGGCATTTCAGATGTATACAAATATTACCAAAATTGCTTAATGTCAGTATTTACATTGAACAGAAATATTTCATTCTTTTTTAAAAAATATCTACTTTGATTAACAATTAAAAACAAAGAGAATTGTTGTATTGTTAAGCATAATACTAATACCAAAATGTAAATTTGTAAAAATAATGATAAAGACAATGGCGATAAAAATAATAATAATAATAATAAAAATAAGTATCCTCAATCTAATGTAGCTAAAAGAGTACAATAATTGGCTATACAATAAAGGCTAAATAAGTCTACAAATGTCACCCTTTCATTACAGAAATTTTGTATATAATGAATATAAATATAATAATGAATATGAAAAAATTATATACGCGATCAATCAACAAATTATTTTTCTAGGGGTTACAAATACCCCATAAAATCCTTTGCAGATTTTTTATCAATGCAACCAATGTGTTACAAATACTTCAATTGCTTAAAATACTGGTTTTAAAATCATCAATTACAATATAACATTTTTCAAAGTCCTGGAAGAAGGTGAAGGCTTTACTCTTTCTTACGTATATTAATTATAAAAAGTTCGCGTATTTTCGAGCTTTAAACAATTTGAACATAAAGCAAATTTGGCAACGTCACGAATTTTTGGTAGAATTAAAAAAATAATTAAAATTCTAAGTTTCAGTGAAAAGAATATATTTTTGTGGTAATCGCTGCAAGAACACTCTGTAGTAAAAACAAATGAATAAGTTTATACTGGATGCTCACCATGGTTTCCTCATTCCTGTTCTCGTCTTTAATATTCGTGCTGATGATATGATATGGAAATCTATTGACAGCAAAGAAGGGTGTACAGACAGGTAGTGAAAGCATGAGCAACCTACTATGCGCCAAATAAATCAGCCGTCCTGTGTTTAAGTAAAGAGGAGCTATTTTTACTCATTAAGAAAGTAAATATTGTCTTGGGAAAAAATCCTGCTACTTCATGCAAAACAAACCACATATAAACGTAATTGCTAAATATAGGCGACAAAAAGGCTTTTTAGAAAAAAGCGATAGCATTCAGAACCATCCGGCCAAGAAATTCCTCACTGCCAAATCAAAGTCCCTGTGAAGGGCACCGTCTGAGCCCCAGTTACTGGGGGAAAATGACGTTAAAACTTAAAAAAAAAAATAAATTCAGAACCTTGTGTATTTGTGGTTTACACTGACCACCAAGGGAAATATTTAACAGGAAGTAAGACGTCCCATTTTAATGGAAAGAGATTTCGTGTAGAAGATTAGCACTATACGGAAGAGATTGGGTATCTGTACTCTTTTGATTCTGAGAATGCTGGTCTTCAGTTCCTTTTCAATAGATTCGTATTGATGTGAAACATGGGCTTAGGCTCTGGCAACTTAGAATCAAGAAAATGGATTTGAAATGTGGAATAACACAGGTTACAAAGGGTCTCATGCACAGAAATAATGAATGGTTGGTTTCTTTTGAGGATTTTTTTGGACTTGCTGCTTTGAAAGAAAATAGCAAGTTGGTAAATGGTATTCTTTAGTCGCATAGTGAGAAGGAACAATGGACTAAAAATGCCCTTCTGAATAGAAAAAGCAAGTTGCTGGTTTCAATTGTCTTCTATCTCAAAAGTCTAGAATGCTGTTAATAGCCTGTGATTTTAATCTAAAAAGGTTTTTTCTATGAACGTTGTTTTCTGTTTTTTTCATCAAGGTGTGTGAAAATCGTTAGTGGTAGTCTCTTGGTCTTCTTTACGGGGGAAATTAATGAAAACTGCACTCTGACTGCAGACAAAAATTTTTCGGGTATAGTCAGGCCCTTGCTTCTACCTAGTTTGAATATCAACCGGTTGTTTTTGACTTGTTGATTTCGCCTCAAGTGCACTTCTTTAACTCTTTTAGTTTGCTTCAACAAACTTACCGGCCTTTGGTCTACCAGATATCTACCAGGTTAATATTCTGGGTGTTTTTTGTTCTTCAAGCGTTTTAACAACACAGTTAAAACTGGTAAATTTTATCTAACCTGATCCTCTCTCTTTGGATTTGCCACCAGTCAGGGATCGAGAAAATTATTTTAATCGCCTAGTGTGACTCTTCCCAACTTGGCGTTGTAGTCAATCTAGAAGATCAAAGTTGCTTTTTAACCTTTTTGATAATTTCTTACAACGCTTTACCAAGGTCTCTATCTCTCTATCTCTCTCTCTCTCACGAGATTTTTTATTGCGCATGTGCATTGCGTTAAAAATACCGCTTGACAGGCGATTTTTTAAAAAAGTAGAACTAGTTCTACTTTTTGAACGTATTTTTTTTCCGCCTGAGTTTAAGGACCAATGATAGTTTAGTATTTGAGACATAACGTAATCTTGTATTGTATTAACATTTTTGTACGGTCATCAAAAAACATAATATTTCCAGATAACAAAATGGCGGCGAATAGGTATGTCGCGACAAGTTTTGACGAGGATGAAGAAAACGAGGATATCAATTATAATGAGGAAATTTATCAAAGATTATTAAAGGAACAAAAGGAAGCAGAACAGAAACATCAACAGAAGAAAATAATAACGATAGATACCTCGGCCATTTCATCTGCCAGTTCTGGTATCGTACATTATCAACAACAACTTTGTCGACCGGGTTCTCCTATATCTACCATAGTAAATTCGTACTTAGCGTTGCACACAGCTAAAAGTACGATACTGTGTGCTTTTTTATAATTAAAGTATTCAGAGCCACTACGTGATGGGGCTTGCATCACTACATGCCTGCCGTCAATGCAACCAATACAATGCGGAAATTTCCACTTACTCTCAAATTCTTTGACAATTTTTTTCCACTTGAACACTGTGTCAGGTACTGCAAGATATCCTCTATTACTTAACACATTCCATATTACCGTGTACGTTTTGTTGATGATACGACTAACTGTAGGTGGACTTACTCTGAAACTACTTGCAATAGAAACTTGTGCATCGCCACTTGATAGATACCATAATGTTATACAAAGCCTTTCACTTAATCCTGTAACATCGCGAATTATAGATAATTTCGAAATAAAAGGAGCACCCCACGAAAGAAGTTCTTCGAATCGCCTAGGTAGCATTTTGAAGGTCTTGAAGAAATATTCATTGTCAAACAGCATTAAATCCTGCACTAAAACCTTATATAAGCCTTTATTTCTTCTCTCCTGAAATAGCTTTCTCATCCAGAATTTCCTTTGTCTTTGAAATCCATTCTGAGGGCGTCTTTGTTTACGACAAAATAACACAAGGAATATTAAAATCAATTTTTGCTTTTGAAGCAAGAGAAACCTCTTGTTTATAGCTGCCATGTTTGTTCACATGAAAACGCGCCAAGAAAAAAATACGCTGTATTGAAATGGCTTGAGGCTCAGGCGGAAAAAGCTCACGCGCATTTTCCGCTACAGCGAAAATTGCAGCTCTATGGAAACAAGCCTTTATTCTGCACTTCTCACAGTTATGGTAATATCATAAATGTGAGAGTAAAGACTGAAAAAGGCAGGACAGATTTCCCGCAATGTGGATTCGTCACTTCCACAACCGAAAATCCGTAAGTTCTTCTTTGTATTCCTTATTGTAGACAGTTTTTGTGCGTTTACTGGTGTCACTTTTATGATGAATAACTTCATATGCAGATAGAAGGTCACAAGCCTGCTTGATGCTGACCAGGCTTCATCCTGAACAGGTTGTTCTCGATGGGTATCTTAAATACTTACGCTTCCACTGCTTGGATGTACTTTTATTTTCATTTTTCGCAGTAATAGAGTGCAGTTTCCTCATTCTCCTTCCATCAGGCTTTACAAAGCCCAAAGTAAGCCATTTCTTTCCATCTTATGTATGAGTTTTCTCTCCTTCCTTGTTTTTCTCAATGTTTGTACAATCCGTGATGAAAATTGGACTAATCTTTCTAACTTTAATTTTCTGCATTAGTAGATAAAAAGCATAATTGTCAAGTCCACGCTGATGGAAGACAATGCAGTTATTAGTATCCCGGGCTTTGATCCTTTTTGTAGGTAATTACTGCTTATTGTGTTCGACGTATAGGTTATCCTTGGCAATTACAATTGAAGTTTATCTCTCTTTCAGTCAGCTACCTGATTCCCCTCGCCTGAGCAGTCCTGGCTGGTGTACAGCATTAGAGTGTAGCTTATTAGGGAGATGTTGGACTGCAATCTTACAATAAATAGGGTTGGTTAACCCATTTTCCAATATCAAAAACAAGAGTTTTCTGCTGAACTCAAATCCGTTGAGTTCTCTGGTCTATTACTATACATTAGGCCAGTTTTGTGACCTTTTTCAAAATGGCGCCTAAAAATTTGCTTGTTTACTAGTTAATGAAGAAATTAATGCCAGACCAAGTTTGTAGTTTGCTTTCATAGACATTCGCAGGTGACAACGCTGAAGTAAAATCTGGGTGTAATAATCTCTTTAAAGACAGGTGAAAATTCCATCCAAGTAGAGTGAAATAAGTTGTTTTTCTTTCTTTTAGAGTTTTTTTCAGTTCATTTCTTTTCCAGAACGTTGTGCGTCAGCTTTTGCTTATGTTTCTTTTCAGATTACAAGTGACGTTTCCTGGAGATTGGAGTCCATTATGGCGACGAGACAAAGGAAAGGAGTGACAGTGGAAAGAAATTATTTGGTACGTACCACTTATACAGGAATAGACGAATTCTAGTCAACGGAGAAATTGCTTTCAGTGACTGTGGTAATTGTTAAAATCCTTAGATTGTGCAAACAACAGCCAGGTGAAACGTCTAATAGCTCCGAAAAAAACAAGTAGAACCGTCACTAAAATTTTAGAAATAATTGGGGAAAAAAGGCTCTACCCTATGCACCAACAATGGATTGCCAAAACTCAAGGATGATGATGACAAATTTAACAAGCTGGGGAAACCTGAGAATTGCCAGACGAAAAGTAAAATTGATAATTGATACCAGAAAGAGTCAGGATTTAATGACTTGCAGTCTATATATGCATATGATAAAATGTCTCGAAATATGACCTCTCAGAAGTAAAGTAACGATGAATATGAATTAAAAATGACTACACAAGAGGTTTAAATAATGGCGTCTCTTCATCTTCATTTATCAAAGTGACGTTAAAGAAAGGAGAAAAATGCAACCAGAAAACTGTAGAATTTATTATACACTCTCTAACCGGGAACCTCAGAAATCGGGAAACCCGGCAAATCGGGACGAAATCCCAGGGAATGGAATTTTTCTATATACTTTACCTCGCCAATAGGGAAAAACAACCCGGATAATCGGGACGATTTTGCCCTAGGCTGCTATCTACTTTGATATTTTAAAAGCAATTTTCTCAAATTTCCCATGCAAGTAAAGCGTGTCATCAGGAATGCAATTAACACATTTGCATACGTCCGAGATTAGATGGAATCGAAAATGAAAATGATGATCAACCAGACTCATACAAGCCTCTAACTATGCAGGACAAGATGACGATGATCAACACTTTGAGCCAATTTTTGCAAGAGAATTCGATTGACAGCCTGCTGTATGTGGTGGATGAAGTGGAAGAAATGGTACACCAACAAGTAAAGCAAAATAAGCAAACCAAAATCAGCGACTTTTTCACCACCCAGAAAGAAAATTAAAAGACGTCCATCAACACACAGTCCTTTTTTGGAATAAAACAATAAACAGTCCTTTTCAGGGCTACCCTTCTACAGGGATAGCCTTGACGCGCCAGAAGGGCTTAAGTACTCCAAACCATGGAGGAAAATCAAAATCCCTACTGACCTCAGAAATCGGGAAACCCGGATAAACGTGCCTGACTCGGAGTACAAGGCGAGCAACAGAGAGAGCTGGGGTTTTCATAGAGATATTCGGATGTCAGTGAGAGAAATTTTGCTTATTGTTTCAGACCAGGTCATGTCTGTAAATTTGTTTTAGTGCTCCGTACAGCCCGACACCAATGGAGTGGGTTTTTTTTATTTTGAATTTCGTAGCACCAAACACCCTTTTCTTTTTCAATTTCAAAACATGATCAAAACACTTAAGCAAACAGCTTTTAATTCCAAATAAACTTGCGCTTAAGATGGAGATCAAAGTCTTTCGATATGTTAAATATCATTTTCCGACCAAGTGGATTCATTCATCGCAAACGAAAGTACAGGATAGGTTATTGCTACCATTCTTTTCTGACAATGACATTTCCATGATGATATTCAAAAGAAATACAGCTGAAGATATGAACACTTTAAAGATTCATGAAAATAAAAGTCTTTGTAATTTTTTGTGCTGGACAATTGCTGAGAGAGCGGATATCCTACCAATAATAAATAATGATTGATATTAATAGATATGCTATAGCTATAGCTATTATTTCACGTACTAAGTCCTTTTACTTGGTAATGTCATGCTAAATTTCCATGAAGTGCCTTACTACCAGCTACACTAACGTATTGTATTCCCTTGTATATAGTTCGAATTTTATTAGTGTTGAAAGGGAGGTTTCGGATGAAATATTGTTAGCAGTAGTGAAAGGAAGAAAAAAAACATTCTTTTGTGCTAATATGAAAATTTAGTATTTTTGTTATCATTGTGATTGGTACCTATTAGAAGCGTGATATTTTGTGATTAAAGTAATAGAAATCTTTGGATTTGAAGTCAATGTGTAATAAAATCAAAACATATTAAAATATAAAATTTTTGCCTAGTGAAACATTTGTATAAGACAAAGGGCAGTAAAACTGTTTTTTTATGAAAAGATCCAAAACCATATCATGACCTTGCCAAGTGCCAAAACAACAAAATGAGCCAGAGATTAATATCCCTTCCCAACATAGATTTGTTTTGCCATTCCTAACTTACATGTCTGACAGGTAAGGCAGGAAAATTAGAATATGTCAGTTGTTACGTCTCCACTTTCTAATACTAGGAGATGCATAATTTATGACTGAAGAAAACCTCGCTTTCAATCTGTAGCTTTACCTCAGCCTGTTATTTTTAACAAGTAGTATACCCTCTCTAACAATAAGCAACCCCCCTAAAAGTCTTTGATGTGAAAAACAAACAATCAGTCTAATTCCTTGACAAAACCAACATAAAACCACATAGAAGACACTTAATTTTCATCGTATATAGAAATTAATCGAATAAAATTCAACAAAGTGCTGGTAAACTGGTTCGTTCCTACGTAACTAAGTGCTATTATTTTTGTTATATACTATTTCGTTATTACCATACTATACTCCATCAAGAAAAATCATGGAAAAACGGAATTCTTCCTCCTATATGTGTATATCATTTTCAACCACTGAAACAAAGTCAAAATGCCTGAAGGTGAAACAGACTACCTACTTTTGCTGCAAGAACATTAAATCCACCGGATACTCCTACTAAGTCAGCAGATGTTACAAAAGTACTAGTCGATCATAACGAATGACTTTCGTACAAAGCGTGTTTTAGTTGTCCAACTGGAAACTGCAATTAAGAACGATGTCCTAGTAACAATCAAAACTTGTTTGATTATACGCAATTTGAATGTAGTAATGATAAATTTAATGGACTGGCGTTTAATAGCTTTTAGGTAATCCCATGGTTCAGATTAAAAATTGCATTGATAATAATGAGATAGGCGTTGATTCACTTCTGAATTTCTTTTGTTACTACTTAGCTTTGCAGAACTACCAATTTATGGTAGTTCTGCAGGTTTTCAGCATACCAACTTAAACCTTTTGATTTGACTTATCAGTTGGCTCAATTTGTACTATTAGTGGAATATTCTATAGAAAAATGATTTCTGAAAGCTACAAGTGTTTTCTTTGACCCCCTAGTAGCCTCTCTGACGCCAGAAACGGTGTTGTTTTGGAGTCTGGCACTAATGAACTATCTGGTCTCTCTTTCTGATTGTTTCCCTTGGCCTTTCCAGATAGAAGAAACAGAGGGCTATTTTAACCGGTTACACCTCTGCAATGACGAAAATGCTCAACGTATGGAAGAAATGGTTGTATGTAATATTTTCAAAGAAATTAACCATGCTTAAAACACTTTTTACAGTTGATGTCAATGCTGCCCTTGTTTTCACAAATAAGAAAAATATACCGGTAGTTGTGCGAGTCGTAAAAGGCTGTATAGTTCATAAGAGCCTGTTCCAACGACCAAATCAGTTAAACTGGATACAGAATCTTATTCTGAAGTAATTCNGGTACTTTTCTAGTTTTCACTGCTTTTCCAAACAACTGCACCAATGATTACACTTCCTTTGATTAAAAGAGCCGTCTTATAGTTTTATAACTGTCAACGTTAATTTGTCAACGGTAAGCTATTTTGGTGGGGGAAAAATGCCCCCTAATTTTGTTAGATCAGTTTTCATTTCGTGTTATTTTTTGTCTCATACAAACTGTATTTAAATGTTATTTTCTGTTTTCAGAAACGAACTCATGAGAAAAATGCTCACCTTTAGCTCAAAAGAGTTAAGCTTGTTAAATGCCGCATATAAAACGTGAAAATTTAACCTTGCCTGACTCGGAGTACAAGGCGAGCAACAGAGAGAGCTGGTTTTCATAGAGATATTCGGATGTCAGTGAGAGAAATTTTGCTTATTGTTTCAGACCAGGTCATGTCTGTAAATTTGTTTTAGTGCTCCGTACAGCCCGACACCAATGGAGTGGGTTATTTTTATTTTGAATTTCGTAGCACCAAACACCCTTTTCTTTTTCAATTTCAAAACATGATCAAAACACTTAAGCAAACAGCTTTTAATTCCAAATAAACTTGCGCTTAAGATGGAGATCAAAGTCTTTCGATATGTTAAATATCATTTTCCGACCAAGTGGATTCATTCATCGCAAACGAAAGTACAGGATAGGTTATTGCTACCATTCTTTTCTGACAATGACATTTCCATGATGATATTCAAAAGAAATACAGCTGAAGATATGAACACTTTAAAGATTCATGAAAATAAAAGTCTTTGTAATTTTTTGTGCTGGACAATTGCTGAGAGAGCGGATATCCTACCAATAATAAATAATGATTGATATTAATAGATATGCTATAGCTATAGCTATTATTTCACGTACTAAGTCCTTTTACTTGGTAATGTCATGCTAAATTTCCATGAAGTGCCTTACTACCAGCTACACTAACGTATTGTATTCCCTTGTATATAGTTCGAATTTTATTAGTGTTGAAAGGGAGGTTTCGGATGAAATATTGTTAGCAGTAGTGAAAGGAAGAAAAAAAACATTCTTTTGTGCTAATATGAAAATTTAGTATTTTTGTTATCATTGTGATTGGTACCTATTAGAAGCGTGATATTTTGTGATTAAAGTAATAGAAATCTTTGGATTTGAAGTCAATGTGTAATAAAATCAAAACATATTAAAATATAAAATTTTTGCCTAGTGAAACATTTGTATAAGACAAAGGGCAGTAAAACTGTTTTTTTATGAAAAGATCCAAAACCATATCATGACCTTGCCAAGTGCCAAAACAACAAAATGAGCCAGAGATTAATATCCCTTCCCAACATAGATTTGTTTTGCCATTCCTAACTTACATGTCTGACAGGTAAGGCAGGAAAATTAGAATATGTCAGTTGTTACGTCTCCACTTTCTAATACTAGGAGATGCATAATTTATGACTGAAGAAAACCTCGCTTTCAATCTGTAGCTTTACCTCAGCCTGTTATTTTTAACAAGTAGTATACCCTCTCTAACAATAAGCAACCCCCCTAAAAGTCTTTGATGTGAAAAACAAACAATCAGTCTAATTCCTTGACAAAACCAACATAAAACCACATAGAAGACACTTAATTTTCATCGTATATAGAAATTAATCGAATAAAATTCAACAAAGTGCTGGTAAACTGGTTCGTTCCTACGTAACTAAGTGCTATTATTTTTGTTATATACTATTTCGTTATTACCATACTATACTCCATCAAGAAAAATCATGGAAAAACGGAATTCTTCCTCCTATATGTGTATATCATTTTCAACCACTGAAACAAAGTCAAAATGCCTGAAGGTGAAACAGACTACCTACTTTTGCTGCAAGAACATTAAATCCACCGGATACTCCTACTAAGTCAGCAGATGTTACAAAAGTACTAGTCGATCATAACGAATGACTTTCGTACAAAGCGTGTTTTAGTTGTCCAACTGGAAACTGCAATTAAGAACGATGTCCTAGTAACAATCAAAACTTGTTTGATTATACGCAATTTGAATGTAGTAATGATAAATTTAATGGACTGGCGTTTAATAGCTTTTAGGTAATCCCATGGTTCAGATTAAAAATTGCATTGATAATAATGAGATAGGCGTTGATTCACTTCTGAATTTCTTTTGTTACTACTTAGCTTTGCAGAACTACCAATTTATGGTAGTTCTGCAGGTTTTCAGCATACCAACTTAAACCTTTTGATTTGACTTATCAGTTGGCTCAATTTGTACTATTAGTGGAATATTCTATAGAAAAATGATTTCTGAAAGCTACAAGTGTTTTCTTTGACCCCCTAGTAGCCTCTCTGACGCCAGAAACGGTGTTGTTTTGGAGTCTGGCACTAATGAACTATCTGGTCTCTCTTTCTGATTGTTTCCCTTGGCCTTTCCAGATAGAAGAAACAGAGGGCTATTTTAACCGGTTACACCTCTGCAATGACGAAAATGCTCAACGTATGGAAGAAATGGTTGTATGTAATATTTTCAAAGAAATTAACCATGCTTAAAACACTTTTTACAGTTGATGTCAATGCTGCCCTTGTTTTCACAAATAAGAAAAATATACCGGTAGTTGTGCGAGTCGTAAAAGGCTGTATAGTTCATAAGAGCCTGTTCCAACGACCAAATCAGTTAAACTGGATACAGAATCTTATTCTGAAGTAATTCCACAAGCCCTACATGGAGCTTTTATTTAATACAAAAAAACCCTAAGCGAACATTTCTATGTCTTTGTCATGACTTCAAAACAACACAGACTTGGAAAAATAAATGACTTTCGTGCACTGATTCAATTACCACCTAGACCTTGTAATTTTGAATACCAAAAGCTTCCAAAATAAAGTGTAGGTGTTCTTTACCACTCTTATTGGGGTCATGGTAGAAGCGTTCACGTCGCGGCCCTGTTTAAAGCAATTCTACCACAACCACTCACAACCTAACAACATGTCAATCAATGTGCAGAGCAAGACCTTTCCAGGACCTGCCTTCACAATTATCTCTACAAATATCGAAGGTATCTCCACGGTGAAGCAACAAATTCTTGCTGAACTTGTTAGCAATCTCCAATGTGATGTCATCTGTCTTCAGGAGACCCACAGAGGGAGCGACAATAACCGCCCAACCATTCCTGGCATGGAACTCGTCGTTGAGAGACCACATCGCCAATATGGTAGTGCAATTTTTGTGAAAACGGGTTCAATTGTAGAAGCTACCACCGTTTTGGAGGCCGAAAATATCGAAGTCCTCACAGTGGAATTTAGCAACATTGTTGTAACATCTGTCTACAAGCCTCCTGGCGTAGAATTTAAATTCCCACATGGTATACCCAAAGTCCAACACAAACCTCAGATATACATAGGTGACTTCAACAGCCACAATTCCACCTGGGGCTATAACGAGACCAACAAAGATGGAGAAGCGGTTGAAACATGGATGGACTCAAACCAACTATGCTTAATACACGATCCCAAGTTACCTTCATCTTTCCAGAGCGCCCGCTGGAAACGAGGCTACAACCCTGATCTAGTCATGGTGACAAACGACATAGCGGGACACTGCCAAAAGTTCGTTTCAAGCCCCATCCCCTCGAGCCAACATCGACCTATTGGTCTTCAAATAATACCAGCCATCAAACCGATTAATGTTCCATTTAAGAGACGTTTCAATTTCAAGAAGGCCAACTGGGCTAATTTCACCGAAGAATTAGAAGCGAAAATCATATACCTCACACCAACACAGTTCAATTATGACCGCTTCAGCCAACTGCTTAGGAAAGTCGCTAGAAGAAACATCCCAAGAGGCTGCAGAGTACAATACGTTCCAGGACTCTCAGAGGAAAGTTCCAAACTCTACGACGAATACGTTACCAGATTTAATGAAGATCCCTTCTCGAAAGAAACAAATGAAACAGGCGCAAAAGTAACAGAATGCATAGCAGAAGAACGCCGCAAAACCTGGCAAAATCTTATTGAATCAACCGACATGACAAAAAATAGCAAGAAAGCCTGGTCTACCATCCGTAAACTCCGAGGAGATCCAAAAACGCCACCTCAACTACCAAAGGTCACAGCTAATGAAGTTGCTCATCAACTACTCAAAAATGGAAAATCTGGGAAAGCAAAGAAGATCAAACTTGACAGGAAAAAGTACCAGAACGATCCTGGCTTTACACGTGCCTTCACACTAGAAGAGCTTGATGAAGGAATCAAATCCCTAAAACCGGGCAAAGCCATCGGTCTGGACAACATCGCAACAGAAGAGTTGATACATTTCGGCCCAAATGCCAGAAAGTGGCTCCTGCATCTGTTTAATAGCTGTCTTTCCAACCACCGACTTCCCAAGATATGGAAAAAGGCACGTATCCTTGCCCTCCTGAAACCAGGAAAAGACCCAGCGCTACCCAAAAACTACAGGCCAATATCCCTCCTGAGCCATACATATAAGCTATTCGAAAGACTTATCCTGAACAGAATAGGACCTTCCATAGAGGAACTACTGATTCCCGACCAAGCAGGCTTCCGCCCGGGTAAATCTACGACTAGCCAGATACTGAACTTAACTCAACACATCGAAAACGGATTTGAAGAAGGAAAAATAACCGGAGCTGTCTTCGTAGACCTATCAGCAGCATATGATACCGTAAACCATAGACGCCTCCTCCAGAAGATCTTAGACATGACGAAAGACATCCACCTGACAGAGTTGATCGAAAGCATGCTAGAGAACAGAATGTTCTATGTTGAACTCGCCGGAAAGAAAAGCAGATGGAGGAAACTCAAGAATGGCCTACCTCAAGGTAGCGTACTAGCCCCCCTATTCTTCAACATATATACCAACGACCAACCGAAAAGCGAAGGAACCCGTAGATATATCTATGCGGACGATCTTGGAATTGCTGCTCAAGATCAAGATTTCAAGGTCGTAGAGAACCGCCTATCAAATGCACTAGCTGAACTAACGCCATACTACGAAGAGAACCACCTTCGTGCAAACCCGTCCAAAACACAAGTTTGCGCCTTCCACCTACGTAATAGAGAAGCAAAACGGGAATTAAACGTATCCTGGTCAAATACTCCCCTAGAACACTGTAGTCACCCGGTATATCTCGGAGTTACATTAGACCGAACACTATCATTTAAGAAACATATCGAGAAAACAAAAGCCAAAGTCTCCGCCAGAAACAGCATAATAAACAGACTCACCAGCACTAAGTGGGGAGCCAACGCCGCCACCTTACGCTCAACAGCATTAGCCTTATGCTTCTCAACCGCAGAATACGCCTGCCCAGTCTGGGAGAGATCCCCCCACGCGGAAAAACTAGACTCAGCTACCAACACAACTCGTCGTCTAATCACAGGCTGTCTCAAATCAACACCAATAGATAAAGTTAACGTCCTCTCCGGCATAGCCCCATCAAACATCAGGAGAAAAGCTTCAAGCTGCAAAGAGAGATTCCGACAGTCCAATGATAACCGCCATCCGCTGTATGGACACGTACCACCAACGACACGCCTGAAATCTCGGAAAAGTTTCCTTCACACAGTAATACCACAAGAAAACACGGCAACCACCAGAAGCACTTTGTGGAAGGAACGGATTAAAAGCCTCCCGGAAGATACTTCAATGTCGCTAGAAGTAAAAGAAGAAGTACCACCAGGCTCCCAACTACGCTGGCCAGAGTGGAAATGCTTAAATCGACTGAGAGCAGGTACAGGGCGCTGCAAATCCACTCTGAAGAAATGGGGATTTACCACAAGTGATAGATGCTCATGCGGCGCCGAACAAACCATGGAACATCTATTAACCTGCCCCCTTCAGAAAAACGAATGCCTGCCAAAAGACCTGGCTGAGTGTAACACAAAGGCCCAAGAATGTGTCAAGACTTGGCTGTTCAAGGTGTGAAGTGGACACGCTAAGTAAGTAAGTACCACTCTTAATACTCTATATCACTTTTTGCTTAGACCCAAACTTAGTACCGCCTATAATGATTAAAAATAATAAGAATAGTTGACCAGAGATAGTCTGGATACCTTGAAAACATATCTACTATTTTAACCAACCCTACTGCCATTATACAGGGGGTATAGGGGAAGTGTGAGGGTTAGCAAATCTGTGCCATCCTAGCCTTACATCTAAATGAAAATAAATGCATGTATTGTGCCTTGCGCCTCCGCGTTACCTTAAAATTTCAAAATTTCACTTATGGCTCCAAGTAGATGGTAGTCCACGCCATCAGTCATATCCCGAAACACCACACTTTGACTCAGGTGCCAAAATAAACAAAGTTGAGGCGCACGCCAACATTATCTGATACTGGTGTGGTCAGTTAATGTAAACATTAAGGGCATGTAGACTGGAATGGCGGCGATGAGGCAGATGAACTTTGCAAAGTAGTCAATAGGTTTAACGGCATAAACAGCCAGATGATGTGACTCATCAAAGCACACTATGGCAGGAGTGAGTACAGTGACTAGTCACCCTCAAAGGGATTTGTACCTTATCCAGCAACAATATTGTTAATGAGACGCAGTTAGAGATATACATGTAGTAATGAGAAAAACATTGGGACACCCGCGATTGCTTTCTCTTTAACCAATAGAAAAGGAATACCAAACTCTTATGAATATGATGCCCAAAAATGAAGATAAAAGCTTATATGCAGCAGGAAGGCACGTGTCTGATGATGGAAAACGTGAAACAATAGATAGAGTATTCAACCTTGCAACATGAAATCCAAAAGCACTTTATAAAGCTGGGTAGTTTGACAAACTACAATAGGAGATGTAACAGATGAACACTAGCGTCATGGGTTTGAGTGAGATGAAATGGAAAGATAAAGGTAAAATATCAGAAAAGCTATATAAAATAAGATACTTTGGAGATGTAAAAGATCACAATGGTGTAGGAATTATGATTAAAGCCACAACATTGCTTATTCTATGATTGGGTATTGGCCAGTATCTAAAAAAAGGGGAAGTGATGGAATGGTAAGAAAAACCTTTTAAGGCGATCTCATCCAAGACCATGATTCAGCTCAAGATCATACACAAGAGTAAACTGAAACACAGATACGATATTACATTACATACATTACGATCACACAAATATAGTGATAAAATACACAAAGAGTGATTCAGTGAAAATAGTCACCGTTAATTTGAATGCAAAGGTAAGAAATATATATCAGCATCCAGTTACAGATCAACATGGACTAGGTGACAGCAATGAAAGTGAATATAGACTTATGCATTATGTAGTCTCTTGCGAAGGATCACCACGTTGTCGCGTGCAAGGGTTTGTGTGCTCTAGAGGCTCTAAGGGTGAAGCCAGTCTAGATTTAATCATGCTGAAACAGCTGCAGACGAGGAGCCGGACAAAGAATGATTCAATCCGGCGTCCAGACAAGGCCTACCCACAGTTCCAAACCGTGCCATGAAGTCAAAAAGAAGAATGTATACTGGCTCGGTGTTCGCTCAGGATGAAAAAAACTGCGTCCCAATATTAGGAAGTCCGAATGGCAAGACAAATGAGCAATACACCAATCTTGAATCTGACCTTACAATAGGTGCCAGCATAAGAATCTTGTCTTTAAACAAAGAATAAATCTCTATGGCCAAATGTAGGTACACATCACATCTCCTCGAGAAATATGACTTAGATGTTGGTCTTCTACAAGAAACTCATCTTGGTTACAATGCCCCTCCTTTCAGATACAAGAGTACATGATATGACATTGTAAGCCAACAGACCTACAGACAGTACGTATTATCAAATATGCTAGAGAGTAGACCAAGTCATCGATCAATGACGCTAAACAGAAACAAATGACAATCACCAAAACACCATCAGATTTAGGGACACAGTAATACGTAACATCAACAAACCACGAAATTCAAAGTGGATCAGGCCTCATAAAGGTGGTATACACCATTGATCAATCATTCTGGATGACAATCACCACTCAGATTGGAAATATAATAATAATGACCACCCCGGAACTGAGCTCTCTCAATAGACCTACCAAAATCAGCTGACCTTACACAGCCCCAAGGACAAAGGAACTTTTCGATCTGCTAGTGGGAAGAAAGATTACACACCAGACCTTGCTTTTGCTAGAAAAGATTGAAACGGAAACTCAATCCTAGTAACCCAAGAGGTTCTTTACACCTTTCCCAATAGTCAACACCTCTTTTCCTGAAAAGGACGGAAATCCAAATTCCAATGTTGAGCCCCTTGGCTCAACCAAGATGGGACCCTCAAAATACCAGCTGGAAAGCTTTTCTAAACAATATTGACAAAATATGTTCAGATTGTACCAAAGTCCAAAAATAAATAAAGAGTCGACAAAGTCATTCTTAGCTCTGCAACGAAGTATTAGAGGCTTTAGAGAACAGTACATTCCTTGCTGGACTGAGCGTAGGAAAATATTGCTAATGAACTCCTACACTCACTGCACGAAGGTCGTAAAGGAAGGTGGACTAAAGTAGTAGAAAATCTTGACCTTAGTAGATCTGGTCGAAATGCTTGGAAAGCTACTAACAAGCTTAATCCTAAGTCCCATTAAACAAAAACATTTGCAGTAATAGCGCCAGTTGAAATTGCCAAAGAAATCAAACAACGAGCGCAGCACACCGCAAACCCGCATTTTGAAAAAGAAATTAGAAAAGAATACCGTAGAATTGTACAATAAATACCTAAATATTACTTCTTTCTTAACTCCCCAGTAAAATTTACAGAAGTAAATGAAGCAATTAAAAATGAGAAAATTAAAGATTGCTAGTATAGATGGAAATTACTCTGACATGATCACCCACCTTGGCCCAAAATCAATTGATTGTTTCGCGAGCAGAATGACAGCCGTTGTGGAGAATGGAACATATCCACAAAAATGTAAACTTGCAAAAGTCATTGCAATTCTAAAATCAGGCAAACAACCCACTAAACCATCCAGCTATAGTCCAGTATCTCTTCTCTGCTGCCTGTGCAAGCTGCTGGAAAAAATCGTGCTCAAACGGATAACCCCATATGCAAATCCTGTCATACTTCTACAACAAACAGGTAAAAGACCCCAACGAGGCACAACAGAACAGGCTTTGACACTTACTTCCTATATTGAATCAGGCTTTGAAGAACAACTGACGACAGGTGCATTCCTTATTGACCTATTCACAGCTCTTACGACACTCTGTGGACAGGTGGATTGATGTTAAAGATGCCAAAACTGGTTTCTTGCAAAAAGGCACTGAATCTCTTACCAACTATGACTGGCATCAGACAATTTCATGTCATGCTAGATGGAAAGAGAAGCAAAACACGAAAAATTGAGAATGGTGTACTCCAAGCCTTAGTAATAGCACCAACTCGCTTTAACATATACATAAGCGATATGCCAAAGTGCCAATCATTTCACCTAGGGTATGCAGACGACTGGGTTTTGGCACATTAAACAGAAGAATTGAAAAATCGAAGAGGTCCTCACTAATGATACCACAAAATTAAAGGAATACTGTAACAAAATGGATCTTCAAGATGAACACCACGAAATCCTTGTCAACAGTATTCTATCTGAATAATCAAAAGGCAACAAAAGAAATGAACATTAATGTTGGTGATACCACACTGTCAACAGACCATAATCCAAATATATTGGTGTCACACTGGACAGGCAACTCAACTATTGCATGCATCTCGAAGGAATAGCAAATAAGATAGCAAAGTGAAACTGCCTGAACAAAATACGCAAACACCACCTGGTAATGGAGAACAATGTGAAATCGGGACATTGCTAAGGGAGATGACATTATTTATGACCCTACCGAGAGAGTACCTGGTTTCATGAGTAGTAGCCGAAAGCTCTGGGTCACTACCAATTNACAACAGAACAGGCTTTGACACTTACTTCCTATATTGAATCAGGCTTTGAAGAACAACTGACGACAGGTGCATTCCTTATTGACCTATTCACAGCTCTTACGACACTCTGTGGACAGGTGGATTGATGTTAAAGATGCCAAAACTGGTTTCTTGCAAAAAGGCACTGAATCTCTTACCAACTATGACTGGCATCAGACAATTTCATGTCATGCTAGATGGAAAGAGAAGCAAAACACGAAAAATTGAGAATGGTGTACTCCAAGCCTTAGTAATAGCACCAACTCGCTTTAACATATACATAAGCGATATGCCAAAGTGCCAATCATTTCACCTAGGGTATGCAGACGACTGGGTTTTGGCACATTAAACAGAAGAATTGAAAAATCGAAGAGGTCCTCACTAATGATACCACAAAATTAAAGGAATACTGTAACAAAATGGATCTTCAAGATGAACACCACAAAATCCTTGTCAACAGTATTCTATCTGAATAATCATTAATGTTGGTGATACCACACTGTCAACAGACCATAATCCAAATATATTGGTGTCACACTGGACAGGCAACTCAACTATTGCATGCATCTCGAAGGAATAGCAAATAAGATAGCAAAGTGAAACTGCCTGAACAAAATACGCAAACACCACCTGGTAATGGAGAACAATGTGAAATCGGGACATTGCTAAGGGAGATGACATTATTTATGACCCTACCGAGAGAGTACCTGGTTTCATGAGTAGTAGCCGAAAGCTCTGGGTCACTACCAATTTCCTTATAACAATGCATGGAAGAAGTGCTCCAAACATGCATCAGTGGGAATTAAGAGACTCCGGTAGATGCAAGAACTTCCAAGGTAGTCCTAAAACCACTGATCACATTGTCCACCATTGCTCAGTCACAGATCTTGCTAGAGGATATAATACAATTTTAAGATCAGAAGATGACTTTAAGGAATGGACTGATAAGTTCGAAGTGGAATTGTAGCCTTTTGAAACTATTACTACTAGTAGTTATTTTGTGCGAATTAGCTGGTCATTGCCAATATTCTATTTCAACAACCAAAATGGAGGCTGTATACATGAAAGAGATCTAGTGGTCAACACCGAGACCTAATTGATTACATACTCATGAACCAGCGGTTTACAAACTTTCTCTGACAAGTTAAACACATCAAGGTGCCGACATTATCTCTGATGATAACCTTGTGGCATAAAGTAAAACTAAAATTTGAAAGACCTGAAAACAAATAACATAAAGAGAAACTAGATATGGATATGCTAAAAAAATGAAGAAATCGGACAATGTTACAGATAATGTACACCTTCAACAGACACTGGAAAATAGTAACACTGTACAAGAACATAATAGAAAAAGTACGGCTAATACAGCACAAAATATTCTTCGTAAGTGTAAGGGAGAAGCAATACAATGGAAAATGACACAGAAGGTTCTTGATATCATAGCTAAAAGAATGACTATTAAAGATAGAGATGAATCTAAGTATAAACAGCTGGACAACAAGATTAGATCCAAATGCTTAAGAGCTAAAGAAAATCGATCAAATGAAAAATGGACAAAACCAAAATAACCTAAAATTAAATATAAAGTGAAGGCAGTTTATGACAAAGTGAAAGAAATGATTGGTTAGAGGTCAATTGAAGACGCAGCTGAAGTATAAAGATAGTAATATGTTGTATGAAGCAGATGGAAGTAACACCTAGATAGATAGAGTTTGTAACTAGTTGTATACTGATGAGCGAAGAGCTGGCGCTGAACTACCGATACTAGATGGTAAAAGCATAATGCTGTGTAAAATAGAAAAGGCTATTTGTGATATTAAAGTACTGACAACAACTGGAAAAGGTTAAATAACAACTTGAATAATATAACCGCTAGTTGACTTTAAGATCAAAGTAAGCACTTACATCTGTTACTTCATATTTGCTAAGAGCATAATTCCTAATTAAATGAATAAAGCCATATCTTTTTGATTTCCTAAAACTGCCAAGGGTTTGTTACCTACTGAATACCGTGCTATACTACTAGTCGTATGAGTCACAACTTAGGGTTTTGCTATTTGTGACCCTATTAAAAACAGAAGGGAAATTAAAGTAGGAAATTAATGAGCTTTAGAGTGGTTTAATAACTGGAAAAGGTGCAATTGAGAGAATCTTCAATAATAAACAGTAGGTCAAAAATACTGTTAAGTGAAGAAAGATGTTTATACCTGTTTTAGTGAATAAGAAAAGCTTTCGATTGTGTGACAGAAAAAATTAATTGAGTGTATGAAATTTATGATATTCGTACTGGAGCCAGAGAACATATATAAAATTGTAACGGGGTCAATCATCAGATATGACAATTAATGAGGTGTTAGGCAAGGGTATCAACATCGGAGTGGGAAATAAACATAAAATTTGATACGCTGATGACTCAGTATTATTGGCAGAAAGTAAAACCAAACTTACAAAACAAAGTTAGTGAAGCTGGCTGGCATTTCACATGAAGATGGATTCACAGAAAACTGAAGCAATGGTCATAACTAAAGGTGCCATAATACCTACGATATCTATCACAATTGATAAAGATGTGATTGATCAGGTAGACAAATTCCAATATCCCAGAAAACTAATCACAGATGATGCCAAATATGGCACTGAAATACGAAAGGTAGTGAAATAACCAGAATGGTTTTTATCAAAATGAGGAGAAAACTAACATCCAAGAGAATTAGGTTACAAATGAGAATAAAGGTTACTTACATGCTATGTGTTTTTTACCCTTACGTAAAATTTTGAATATGAAAATTGTCAACAACCTTACGTAACAGACTGCTTTTAAATTTGGAACAACAGGAGAACGTTAAAGGTACCATAAATAGAAAAGTCACTAATGTCAAAGTGCTAGAGAGGGCATGAAATAAAAAACAAATGTGAATGAAATCTAAAAGAGAAATTAGTATACTTTGGCCATACCCTCCGCAAAGATTGTCTCTAACGCACTGGTAAAATTATGGGGGAAAAGAGAAGGAGAATGAGGAGGCCTAAAACATCAAGGGCAGCCAATATCAATGAATCGACTGGATTGAAGTATGAAAGCTTAGAGAGAATTCCACAATTTCGTATTGCATCCTGAATCATTACATAAAACCCTTCTCGAGGATTGAACCTGCTGAATACGGAGTTGACACAACTACATGTATTGAGGCAAGTGCTTAGTTAAATCATTTGAAAGTCGCCAGTTTATGATTTTGGCTTTTATAACCAAGAGAGTTTGGAAAATATTTATACCTCCTGTTAAACAGCTGGAGTTGTGAGATTACGACCTGATGACTTGAATTAAACCCTTATAACCCGTCATTTAGAAATTGAGAGGCCTGAAGAAGAACCAATCAGAATCTGGGAATGATATTGTAGCAAAATGACATTTTAAAATCTGAATTATAGTAATTACCTTTTGAATAAAAAACAATGAACACTGTCAGCACTATTTAATGGAAGTACTGTGGAATTAACTGCTTGTCATAGGTCTTTTAACCGAGAGACCATGCTACATTGGTATTTTTAATGAGTTCCTCGAAAGCTGAGAAATGGACAAGGAATTCGGGATACGAAATTCTAATGTCATGGTAGCTAGTCAGATCGATTCTCGGCCTTTTGGCTAAGATAAAATGTAGAGCTTGGGTCTATCCTTGGTCAGGGCTTTATCTATAAGGCCCAACGATGCAGGACAGGTGGTCTCGAGATGCTTGAGCACTAGCTGAAGGCCAACCCAAGACAAAGGGCCTCCCCACGGAGGGTCTTGAAGGAGCGATCCGTATGTCTTGCATTTTATGGTGTCTTTGGTGTTTTCTATCCCACTTTTTCTTGATCTGTTGCTTCCATACCGATCCTTCATAGATGGGAATCTGTGAGAGACAAAAATGGGCCAACTATTTACCAGGAGTACCATCAGTGAAGGACCCCATAGTAGCTATTCAAGGCTTTCCCCCTTGATATTGATAAGTTTCTTTCTGTTGAATTACGGGCATCACTTGCTCAACTTGAAAATAAGAAAAAAGCAAAATTCAAGGAGAAATCCAATGTAGCAAGACAAGTTTTATTGAAAGAAATTAAGTCCACCACGTCAAATAATATTGGAACTGTGGCATCCACACTTAACCTATTTTATTGTGGATTTCCAATGTTTTGTTTTATGTATGTTGCTGCACTGACCTGAATTGCTAGTTCATTTTTGTAGGAGGCAAAACTACTTTATTTTGCTAGAGTTCTTGTTCAAACATACGAAGATCTTAGAATTAGGTAGTTTTAACCTGTAATTTGAGAAAAAGATCCTCGGAGGATAAGTACAGTCACTACCAAAAGTTTAAACCACTCATGGAAATACGTAGATTTCTCGGTATGAGATCGTATTGCATCATCCTACTGTTGAGATTGCACCATACTCATTGTTTGCGCTCTGGTCGATCATTACACCTTCTTCTTTAACACTGCGGACATCTGAATCGATTTTACTTTGGAATTTTTTTCACTTTT
>RDPX01000130.1:865397-876117 GCA_003991215.1 Morbakka virulenta | reverse complement strand
TTATATTCTCTCTCTCTCTCTCTCTCTCTCTCTCTCTCTCTCTCTCTCTCTCTCTCTCTCTCTCTCTCTCTCTCTCTCTCTCTCTCTCTCTCTGCGTCATGTCAGACCGCTTTATTCAACTCATTTATTCAATTACATGGTGATAAGCCCAGTCACAGCAATATTGAAGAAGCAATCATTAGAATAAAAGTGAGTACCAGAGTTTTACCAGTGGTAAAGATTAGTCGTTTGCAACACATATTGAGAAAGATCTCTCCATGGCGCATTTTTCGAACAAACTGAGAGGCACAATGGGTGAAAAAATAGCGAACACTATGTTCCAACTTTGCATACAATATTTTGTGTCAAAAATGTCAGAATTTCAAATGATTTCCAGAGAAAAAAGGCTCCGTCAGTCAAATGTTGAAATACTTGTACTTTTTTTCTCTTTTAGGGTAAAGTCTTGATTTTTGTTATTACCTTAACCTGGTTTTTTTTATTGGTGTTCATTTCCGACAACAGCGATTCCAATACAAAAGCTGCACAGACTTTCAAAAATAATCTGTCCCCAAAACCATTTGGCGTTTGGTTTTGGCTTAATTCAGGAAAATAAAATGTTCTTTAATTTTCTGGGTTATTATTTCTTCATTGTGAGTTTTTGTAACCAGGAAAAATCTGCATGAAATATTATGTAATCTCCAAGAGAGTGTTAACGAGAACACGCAAAGCGATAGCAGTCTTGGTGCTAATTCCTCAGTAAATTCTGTTCTTTCAGTGGACATAATTGACAACATTGGAACAGAAACAGGCTTCGTTTGTTCTGGTGATCGCCATCAAACAAGAAACTGATGTTGCAAGGTGGCCATGACGTCAGACAAAAGGAAACATAGGGGTCCCGAATAAGTAAACCACTGGCTTAAAAAAACCGTAAAGCACTGGGTCCCATAATTCTTTTCAAGAGCAGTGCAATTGGTACAAAATAGAACCGAAATGGCGTACGGATGGCGTTGACTTGCAAAAGCCTTTAAATCTTCCTCACCTGGCCAACCCTTACGATCACTTAAATTCTAATATCAGTCGAAACTTGATAACAAGAAGGTAAGTTTTTGAACATATCTCGATGCCGGTAAATTTTATTCACGTTTCTTCATGTGTTAAACTTTCGGTTGTTGTGTTGCTTTTGGGATGACTGAAAGGACTGCAGTTAGCGGCGGCATGTTGATTTTGTTCAAGAAATAGTCGCTCATAAGAATTCGGGGTGAGTCACGGACCATCACCTCACATGCTTGCAAACTCTATTCGCTAATTTGAAGGTATAGTTTTTGAAGAGCAATTAAGTTAAGCCACAAAGCTTTGAACAGTTGCAAGTTCGCATTGTATGTTCTGTAGCAATGTTTATGGGTGAAGTAGACAAGCCCAAGTCAACGAGCAAAGAGAAAGATTACCTTTGACTTGATTAAATGGATAGAGCTTAGCCGATCGACAGGAGAACTTTTTTGTTCGTTATCAGATAAGCAACTAACACTGTAGCTATGGTCAGGCATTTTTTCGGTAACCTGCCTAGCATGTGGCTACGCCAACCTTGTTTTCAGATGACATCCTTTTTTAAAGTTAACGCTGCACACCTGACTGATTGGGAAAAGGGGTTATTTACACTTACCGTATGCCAGATTTCCATCAAATCACATGATTTTTTTCACCATTTTATCACGATACTAAAGTCGGGAATTCTACCAGCGTCCGATTTGGGCCTTTGTTTATTTGTTCATATCGATGTTGTTATGGTGCAATATATCAGGTTTCTCAAGCTTTCGAGGTTGTGTAAAATTAGTGTTTTGGAGTGTTAAAGGGAATTAGTGGCACGCTTCGTTGTATTTTTTCTTTCGCGTGAGGACGGGAAAATATTTTAACTTATTAGAAATGCCACTTCAGCATATTTTTACTTCTGAAGAGGCACAACGCCAAGCTTTGTTTTCCACTATTTACGTTTGGCAACGCTGCTCCTTTTGACGCGGATGAAAAGGGTTTGTACCGTTTCAAACAAATGATCCATCACGGTAAGCATCCAAATAGACAGTTGTTTCTTAGTTGAGTTTTTAATTTTATATGTTATTATTGTCAAATTCAAACAATCTGAAGGGAATAGCTACACATTCATTTTACCTTTTAATTCCTTATCACACAAGTTCGTTAAATGTTCCCCGCGGCATCACACCACTTTCCTATTATGATAGTTTGCTGAAGGAAAAATGCCATTCATCTATTTTCTTGGGTGTGCATACCCTGCACATTGTAAATTTCCTCCTGGTTTGCACAAGGGTTTAGTGAGATACTGAATAGGATGAGGTGGAAATCGAGAGGGAAAAGTTCCCTAATGGCGTTCACAGAAAAAGGAAAATGCGAGGATGTGAAAAGGTGATTCGAACAAAGAGCCAAAAAACGTACTTCTTTCAACAAGTTGATTAAAATTTGTGACATTTGGTCAAGTAGAGAATTGGATAAATCGTACAATATAAATGATAAAGTTATATAATCCGTCACACACAGAGACATATTTGCACAAAAAAGGGCTGATGAAATCTCAATGTTGCGTGGTACTCGAAACTTTACTTCATGTTTCACTGGGCAAACCAAAGGAAATTGAAATGCATGTGATCTTCATCTTTATTACCCCTCCTTTAGGAATATGAACTTGCTTTGACCATTCCATATGCACTTTTCCGAGTAACCCTATACATTATCTCTGCTTATTGTCTTGTCGAATTAATTGTTGTGTAGAAAAGATTAATTTAATTTTAATTTTCTGTTTTGTGGTACAAGAATGTAAAACAAGTGTTATTAGGTAAAGTACCAATAACAATTGAACTTGCAGATGACATGTAACCTGCTGTCTATTCCACTGCCCCATTCATTTATTTTATGTTACAAAATTGAATAGGTATCTTCTTACATTGATGACGTTTTTACATTAACGTTTTTAAACAGTTGTTGTTTAGTTGTCAGTTTAAATATATATATTTTAGGTATGCAGATAACTCTTCTTTGTGTCTTGCCCATTCTAGGGATTAATGGCCACATTTGTTGCAACCCTCCATTGTGCATGGTCCTATGCTGTCCGGACCAGTTGGGCTCCTTTTTTGAGAACACTTGTAAATAAGTCTCAATTTGCCTGCTGCGATCTTTCCACCCCTCAATCTTGCCAGTGAGAGATTTTTGTTTCCCATTCTGATATCATGAACTAAAAAATCCATTCTCAGCTTAGAGTTTCTATCTGAGATCTTCTCTGTGTAGTCTGGTGCAGCACACTCTCATTGTTCTTGAGTGTCATCCATGATATTCTTTGCATTCATCTGGAAACCCCACATCTCAAATGCCATCAGTCTCTCCCCTTCTCTTGCCCTTTATTTTATTTTCATTAATTCTTACTTTTCTATTTCCCATACTTTCACTATGTTACTTCACTCTTTCTTCTCACTCTACTTCAAACTCTCCATGATGACCCAGCAGTAACTTTGATGCCATTTTCAACTCTGCCAATTTCAATATTCATTCTGATTGTCAAGGTTTTCTATAATTACATTAAAACTGGATATATGTAACATTGGAATACTCTGAATCTAATTAAGAACTGATATTCTTATTTCTCAGCAACCATTTTTTTTTCCGGATTGAAGGTATCCTTTGCTTGGGCTCTTCTTGCTTTAATCTCTTTTAAATTTCTTCTTAAATCACCATGCCCTCTATGTATCAAGATATGTGTATAATTTGACTTGCTTTAAATTGTAACTATTAACTGTGGTATTACATATAGGAACCTTGTTTTCTTCCTTGCTTTTTTGTTGTACACTCCACCTTTCCATCATTTAATGCCATTCCATTGTTGATACTGCCAGTATTTACAGTGTCAATGAGGTTTTAAAGCTTCTCTTTGGAGTTGGCAATCTGCATATCTGAGATTTTTGATGAAACTCCGTTTATTCCCATACCTGCATTGCAGGAAATACCTCCAAGTATGATTTTGCCTTACAATGAAAACAGGTCTGGTTAAAGCATACATCCTTGCCTTAACAAAGAAATTGAAGCAATCAGTAAGACTGTAATTCATCCAAATTACTGCTGTTTGATCAAAGTATAGCTACAGTATAAGACAAAGGTCTTTTTCATTTGCATAATTGTTTTTAGCAGATTAGTATGTCCAACTCTGTCAAGTGCTTTTTGTACTCTATGTAACAAAGGTATATGTCTTTTGAACATTTAATAATATTCTTCAGAACATAGACAGCATTCCATGTTCTTTTACCTGGCATAGACTCATACTGTTCTTTATTTCTGGATGTAGTTTTGGACCAGATTCATTTCTTGGAGATACATAGTAGGATTTTGTTTAAGTGGCTTATCAGGACTGATTGATCTGTGTTCTTGGCAATGATGAGAAATTGGATTTCATTGTTTCTACACAAATATTGCTTGTTTCATAAATTTCATTAAATTGATTGATTGTCAAGATTGTGCCAGTGCCACCAGCATGCTGACTGGGACTGTCACTCATGCCTTCATACTTCAAAATGTTAGGGGCTGATAATGGTACTTTAAAAGAGTAAGGCTTGTTTCCATGATTCAAATCATCATATAATTCCATGAGACTATTACCATCATCTTAAGATCTCTCTCAGCTCCATTAATATTTCTTAAATCTCAGACTTCAAGAACACTGATCTTATCCCAGATTTGTTAATTCCTGTAATGTTGCATATACCCTGATGAAGGTCTGTTAAATGGATGCTTAGTAGCTTCATATTCATTATTGGTATGCTGATTATGAGCTTTGGCACACATATTTCTAATTTTTCTGTTTAATTGGTTGTATCATTTACTGGTGTTTCTGTTCAACCTTCTTTCCACTGTCATTTTCAGTATTTCTAGTGTCATCCAACAACTGTTTCCTGGCTTTCAAGATTGGCAAATGGACCCATATAACTTCCTCCATGGCACTTTTTAAACCTTCAAATTCTGTTTTGGGGTTCCTCTTTTATGATGTTAAGTTGTCGTCCAACACATGCTAGCATGTAAACCGGACGTTAAACCGAATATGCTTTTTTTTACTGTAAAGTTTGAAGCTTTGTTGTACTTGTTGTGATAGTTGGTCCTTTATTTTTGATTGTAATAGCTAATAACAGGGTAGAAGGTACCACTTAAGGTTAACATTAACTACTGTATGGTAAATGAATGGAGAAAAAGAGGTGAAATGAATTGGAGTAAATTAGCAACTTCTTGAGCTCAAAATTAGGTTTGATCTTATATTAATTGTAAGTGAGAGATGCAATCACCTTTAAAAACGTAACAACTTATAAGTTATTGGAAAAAAATTGTTGTCAGATAAGTACTTCCAAACCTTGATATTTTTGTGTTGAAATTATCATGCATAGGGTTTGTGTATGATGTTGACCTTGGCTTGCAAATGGAGGAAACAGATGCTTAGCCAGTTTTGATTAATACAGGTACCTGTAAAAACTATTTGTTGGTGCATTGCCTCAATAATGAGGAAATGACTGAAAAAGGGGGAAAACAGGTCCTACTGCATGACCTATATTTTTTTTCTGAATGTAATCAAACACTTTATGATGGCCTTTTATACACCTTTTAATGGAAACAAGGTTCCATAAGAGTGCATCTTATACACTCAAGAATATTTCAAACATTCTCAGATGACAGAAAATGACACAAAGAGGACTTCTGCCGAATATAGAAAGTATTTGTGAGAGAAGTAATGACATACATATAGGAAATGCATTATATTATCTGGCCCCAATTGTATGTTTTAAAAATTTAAGGAGTTCAATCCATTGAATACAATATCTAAGGTATATATTATTAATTTGCAAATTTGTAATCTATATACAAGTTTAGTAGTTTTGCATATAGCATTAAAGTATAAAATACTGACTGCTTGTATAAAGTTGCCTTGGATAACAAGCCATTGATAGGGAAAACTTTAGTGGATGACTTTTTATCAAAATAAAAGTNGTACTTGAGATACTGTTGCTTTCACATTCTTCAGATTCAGATTCTTATTTGTACATACTGCTTTTTTTTACTGTGAAGTTTGAAGCTTTGTTGTACTTGTTGTGATAGTTGGTCCTTTATTTTTGATTGTAATAGCTAATAACAGGGTAGAAGGTACCACTTAAGGTTAACATTAACTACTGTATGGTAAATGAATGGAGAAAAAGAGGTGAAATGAATTGGAGTAAATTAGCAACTTCTTGACCTCAAATTAGGTTTGATCTTATATTAATTGTAAGTGAGAGATGCAATCACCTTTAAAAACGTAACAACTTATAAGTTATTGGAAAAAAATTGTTGTCAGATAAGTACTTCCAAACCTTGATATTTTTGTGTTGAAATTATCATGCATAGGGTTTGTGTATGATGTTGACCTTGGCTTGCAAATGGAGGAAACAGATGCTTAGCCAGTTTTGATTAATACAGGTACCTGTAAAAACTATTTGTTGGTGCATTGCCTCAATAATGAGGAAATGACTGAAAAAGGGGGAAAACAGGTCCTACTGCATGACCTATATTTTTTTTCTGAATGTAATCAAACACTTTATGATGGCCTTTTATACACCTTTTAATGGAAACAAGGTTCCATAAGAGTGCATCTTATACACTCAAGAATATTTCAAACATTCTCAGATGACAGAAAATGACACAAAGAGGACTTCTGCCGAATATAGAAAGTATTTGTGAGAGAAGTAATGACATACATATAGGAAATGCATTATATTATCTGGCCCCAATTGGATGTTTTAAAAATTTAAGGAGTTCAATCCATTGAATACAATATCTAAGGTATATATTATTAATTTGCAAATTTGTAATCTATATACAAGTTTAGAAGTTTTGCATATAGCATTAAAGTATAAAATACTGACTGCTTGTATAAAGTTTGCCTTGGATAACAAGCCATTGATAGGGAAAACTTTAGTGGATGACTTTTTATCAAAATAAAAGTTTTATCTAGCTTGCATATTTGACTAGACATTCAAAAGCATAAAACTATGTGCAACTTCTGGAAAATCATTTCCATGTAGGCACAATCATTGTGAACAATAAGATGTTTTTCCAGTATACTCATTAATCAAACTGGCATTCAAACTTTATATGTAAAAAGAGTAGTACTAGATGGTTAACTGTATATGCATTAATGTTGGGTTTTTTTAGCAGAGTATAACTTTACTTGCCCTTTGCAACAAAGGAATATTTAGCTGTACTAGATATAACCTGCAATTATGCTTGCACATTTTGATGCATACCAATATCAGAGCTTCATTGAAAGTGCTCTTTAGTACATGCTGCATTTTATTTTTTGATAATGTTCAAAATAAACTGATATTGAAGCAACCACAAACCCTTAAACTTTGCCAATACTTTTTGAAGATTTGATAAACCTTTTATCTTTTTTACCTAAAATTTAATAATGAATGATTTTTTACTTGCAGCACTTAAAACTGAATAAAATAAAAATACTCCACATGATAAGTTTTTGAAATAGGATAATTTTTTGTGAGTTCAATTTTTTCATTATTATTTTTTCCCCTTTTAACTTCTTTTGATATGTTTTTTTCCCAGATTCATCAGACATTGCCCTTTATTAAGTAAAGAATTACTTGACCTGACCTGAGTAATACCTTGTAAATATATATATAGTGTTTAAATTTTGTGCAAAACACTAAAATCAGATATCTGAATGTCTGCTTAGAAATTTTTGTAGGCATTAATATAATTAAGGTAATTAACTTGTTCTCCTTATCGAATTTTTGGGTAATAGAAATTGGTATGTGTGCAATTTACCTTTTACAAATTAATACATGCTCCAAATATTGTTATAGCATGCATTGTTTTATAAATTCTTTCTCTGTTTGAAATTGTGAAAGAGATTGTTGTGTCATTAATAATAAGCTAGCACATTATGTTGTATATGTTGTAGCTGTTTGTGCACATGTGATTACTCTAATCAAAAACATGGAAAGCCACTGCTTATCATAAATTTCTTTATATTGATTTTTGAAAAAAGGAAATAGTTTGTTCTCACTTTTCTGTTTTATAAGTTTCATATGACATATCCTGTCTTAGAATGCTACAATAGATGACAAAAGCAAACCACCATACCAAAACTTTTAAGTTTAAAGGCATGGATGCAGTGGATAGGTTTTGTGAAGACCTTTTGTCATTTCTTAAATATTTTGAAATTTCAGTATAAAAGTTAAAAAATATATTTATAGCCCTGTGTATCAAATAAGACTATAAGACAAATAAGATAATCATTTTTGACAACATTGAGATAAATTTGTGTGAATTAAGGCTTTCCCCAAATCTATAGTAACTCCATGTTCATTAACTAGTTGTCACATTACTAAGTGTACTTGAAAAATAGGCCTTTCTCTACAATTTTTAAGAAGACTGATTTGATTGCTTTTTTTTGAATTTTTGGTGCTTTTGTGAATATTTTCATATACATTATAAGATATACCCAGAATAAGGGTTTTTTTCCAAGAAATAAAACAATTTTGTATAATTATGAAGCATGTTTATTTATAGTTGGTGCTTTAAGAGCTAGATATGATTGGCTTAAGGCCAGAAACAGTTTTCAGATTGCCATCACAGAGTGTGTGTTGATGAATAATTGCTAATGATGAAGAAAAATGGGTCAGAGTAATAGAAGCATTGAAATTATTTATGAGATTTGGAAGCAGTTGATTTTCTGTAAAGCATAGGAAAAGATAAGAGAAGACCTATCTTGTTTAACAGCTGTTATTGAGGACCAGATTGATAGTATAAGCTGATAAGTAATAAGGATTTTGAAGAATCCATCCTTGACTCATTAAAACTGTAGAACCATAGGTACAAAAGCTCTATTAGATTGTGTCAGGAGGTTTTTGAGAGCAAGGTTTGAGAGGTAGATACCCCATTGACAATAATACAATCAATCAATCAATCTGGTTGCTCTGCCAGAACTCTGGTATATGCAGCAGCCATAACAGCCTTCTCATTGTAGCTCTTCAGACACTGAATGAGCACAGTGGGTCTCCAACCAGTTGCACTTTAACCATGCCCAGTATGTAGTTCATTGCCTTCCCCTTGATCATTTTCCTTCAACAGAGCCAGTCAGCACAATCTTTTTAAGCCTTTCCTTCCAAGTCACATGCTCCAAAATCCAAATCAGCCAGTTTATTATCATCAGTAATAAACACCCACTAGTCCCTGCCTGATGCAGAACATCTACATTGATTACACTGCCTGTCCATGATGTACTCAGCATTTTCCTTAAAAGCCACAATTCCACTGCTCTAATCCTGTCTTCATGACTTTTAGTCTCGCAAAAACCGTATAGTAGACTTGGCCACATGTAGCTTTTAAATAGCCAATTTCTGAGTTTGTTTGACACCCTACTTCATTGTAAAACTTTATCTAACTTTTGAAGGTTGTTTTCACACTTCCAATTCTTCTCTTTACTTTCACCTTTGATCCAGTGGCTGCCAATACCTTGCTACCCAGATAAACAAATTGTTCAACTTTCTCAAGCTGTTGGCCCTTAACCAAGATCTAATGTCCTGTCTCCTTCTTCTTTGAAAATACCATCACAAATAACTTCTTTCCGCTTATCTCCAAACCTTTCTTCTTGCTTTCTTCTACCACTGTATCCACAATGTTTTGCATCTTTTCTTCACTGCTTGCTATCAGTGCTTTTTCATCTGCATGTCATACTACAAAGTACAGCCATTTTATTTCGTGTTATTTTTGTTATTTGGTTTTTTCACAAATTTATAAATGTTCTTCTAGCTTGTCTTTTCAATATTAAGTGGTTCACTCTCAGACAGCATGAGATACAGTGTGTTTTATCCCCAAGATCCACCATAGGAAGATACTGCTAAGCCCTGAAAAACTAGTTCCCTTTAAAAGGAAAAGTGATGTAGTTTATTAACATTACATTACATTGTATGGACTGGCATACCATCTATATCAGTCAATCAGAGTTTGACAGTTGTTCATTGAGGTAACACTAAGAGTCAATAAATACCCAAATATTCCTGTGCACAAAATCACATCTTTGACCAGGGAAGTTAAAAGGTTCAAAGTCAGGTTAACCAATACAAAAACAACAACAAAAGTAAATAAAAAGAACAACCAATTCCTTACAGAACAAAAATCATTTCCACAATATGAGGAGCCGTGGCTTAATGGTTAGTGCAACTGCACAGTAACCAAGGGTTCTGGGTTCGATTCCCCGAGCTGTCGAGGAGAATTTGGAACTATGCAAAGAAAAAAAAGCCATTGGTTGGCGTCAGGAAGGGCATCCGACCACGAAATTCCTCACTGCCAAATCAAAGTTCCTCTGAAGGGCACCGTCTGAGCCCCAATTGCTGGGGGAAAATGACGTTAAAACTAAAAAAAAAATAAAAAAATATGCATTTCACCCCACTAGGTACATGGCTTCCAGAACTATGGAAACACAACAAATATAGAATAGGTATATTGTCCTTCCTTGAAACAAGATTCTCCACACTGTCTAACCTGTAGCAATATATGTATTTTGTACCAAGCCACTTTTTGGAGCTTGAGGATAAGAGAAGTATCCCCCAAAACCTGAAAAGCTCACAACATATACTTCAATGAAGCTCCTAAATTTTAAGGTGATAAGAACACTTAATTTGTGAAGTTTCATAATTTTTTGTGATAC
>RDPX01000130.1:840036-860302 GCA_003991215.1 Morbakka virulenta | reverse complement strand
CTTAAATTAGTTCCAGTCGCGTTTATGCAGTTATGCAGGATATCTTTGGATGTCATTTCATGGTATGATGAGGCAGTGTTTTTATAGGCCGGATGCCCTTCCTGACACCAACCCATTAAGGTATTGGGGTGTTTTTATTGAGACACCATCTCTAGGTGATTGCCATCCAAGGCTGAAGAGCGCTTCACCTGCCTGTGAGAGAAAGACTATACCCCACCAGTCCTCAAACTGGTATTTCATGCTTGAATGAGACCAAGCATGGTCTTCGGGGATACATCATTCATAATTGTAAAAAATGAGGAGTCTACCCTAACTTCCTCATAAGTGAGTTATGAATGTGAAGTTGAACATGTGGACATGAAATATGTTTGAGTTCAAGAAAGCCATGTTTAGGTGGCTTGGTCAGAAACTTTGTTTCATGGAATTTTTTTGGGCTGGTGATGGTATTTTGGGGGAAACATGGAGGTCCTGTAGATCTTGGAATTCTGGATACAATTAGTGTGTGTGTGTGTGTGTGTGTGGGTGTGTGTGTGTGTGTGGGTGTGGGTGTGAATACAATATCTTGGAGCTACAGACTTTTAAAGGTAGTGATTTTCAGTGCAAATCTGGTTACAATGATCAATTCAACAAAAATCCAGCTTAGTGCTGGGCCATTTTCTGTGAGGAAAGATTGATATTTCCTGCTTATGTTCTTAGTATTACAAGATATGGCTCCAATTGGGGGGGGGGGGTTAGATTACAATTCCACTTATTGGGACACTTAGAACTTTGCAGCACATGATAATAAAATGAAATATGAAATAAAATTACATAAATTTAGTGATATACATCAGTTAAGCTAATAATGTATACCAGAATCATCAACAAATCATTTAACTTTTTAAAATCATTTGAATTGTTTCTGAAATCAATATCTAAAAACATGCACAGACTCAGTAGTATGCCACTAAAAATAGGAAAACAAATTGGACACAGTATTTTTTGGGATGTGGCCAGAATTTGAGTCAAGAACTTTGTCCTTGGTGATCTCTTGATTGAATTATTCTATCATTGCTGCACTCAAAAGTTGATGAGCAATGTACTATTTATCATCATTGAGTTGTGCCACACACGATCTAATGATGGATAAAAAAACTACATTTAGCACTCAAGCAACATGTCAGAAAAGGTTAATATAGGCACATTTACTGTAGCCGTAGGAGTATGAAAAAATAGATGCCTAAAAAATAGCAAAGTCACCTTGGAAATGGTACCTTACAACAAGTGAGAAAGGGCACATTGGTTAACCAGTTCTAGTACTCACCACTTCTAGCCTGATAATTGACAACAGATAGAAAGCTGTCTTAGGACTACTTCTAAATCTGGTGTTGTAGCATTAAATTTGAAGTGGACATTTGTTATTGGCCTATTTGGTGACAAGCAAAAAAAGGTTCCTGAAAACCTTATTGTAATGTATGCCAAAGGGGATATTTATTATTATAATTTTTTTTCTTTTTAAGTGTTCTATACAGTTGCAAGCCAGATGCTACCCAGATAGAATATTTTGGGGTTTTTTTGGTCTTTACACAGAAATAAATTATTTTGTATATAAATTGATAATTGTAAGGGAAGATAAGAAACCAAGAACAGCAAAACCCCAGAAATTTAGATTCATATTGTTTTCTTAAGATGGTAGCAATTCCTTTTAAGGTAATCTTGCACTTCAGGTGAGAAATATTACCAAGTGTTTTATTTTTATGTTCAAAATTAATTATTTAAAAAATTATAAAACCTTTGGTTTGAGACTTTTGGTAATTGAGACAATTTTGTGTAGCTGAGAGCTATCTGGGGAACCACATCTCTTTTAAAACCTTCCTAAATGCCCTGACAGTAAACATAAAATTGGTGCTATCCCTGACATGACTGTATGTTCGGCATTCATTCATCCCAGAACATCTATATACTCTGAATATTCTTGAAACAGTCACCAATGCACCTATTATAACAGGTATTATTTCAACTTTCTTCCTCTTTCAAAGTCTGGTGATTTCATCTCATAATGATCTATATTTATGATTTTCTCTTGTTCTTTTTCCATCACTCTAACATCTCTTGGTTATTGCAACATGATTTTTGGTTTTTATTCTGCATTTTCTACAAACTCTTTGTCAAGTTTCCTCACATTGACTTCTTTGTTGCACTGGATGACAAAATCCCATAGTATCTTAACTTTATTGTTTTAAGAGCACCTTGTGGAGTATGTTAATATCATTTCTATGATAAATCAAGGCCATACATTCTACATAATCTCCATTGCATATATTTCCAAATATTGTTATAACACATCAAGTACTCTTTCTGTTCATACACATTTCATTCACTTACAGTATGAGAAAGAGTTCATTTCATTGCCTACACATTCTACATAGAGGGAAATCTCAGCTTTTGCATATGAAATGTTTAATGTTATTTGTTCTTATGGCTTGTTCCTGAGCACTAAATATTGGTATTTTAGAATACCCTTTCAAAACATTTGGATTTTGGCTATTTCAATGAATTTNACTCTTTGTCAAGTTTCCTCACATTGACTTCTTTGTTGCACTGGATGACAAAATCCCATAGTATCTTAACTTTATTGTTTTAAGAGCACCTTGTGGAGTATGTTAATATCATTTCTATGATAAATCAAGGCCATACATTCTACATAATCTCCATTGCATATATTTCCAAATATTGTTATAACACATCAAGTACTCTTTCTGTTCATACACATTTCATTCACTTACAGTATGAGAAAGAGTTTTCATTTCATTGCCTACACATTCTACATAGAGGGAAATCTCAGCTTTTGCATATGAAATGTTTAATTTGGATTTTGGCTATTTCAATGAATTTACTTTATCATTTACCTCAAAAACTCTTAGGCAATCCTATACAGCTTTCTTTATCTAAGCACATGTAAATATGTTCAGATATCATTCTCGTCAACAAATTCCACATTAAGGAAAGGCATTTAATAGAACAAAAATTGTCAACAGCTTTTCCCTTTGCAGAATATTTTTGGCACAAAACAGTCCTTCCATATGTCATTCAGGTAGGTATTTCAGTTACTACAAAATATCAGACATTTGTTTGGCTATTGTTTTATGCAGGTTATTGATTCTTTACTTTATCTTTATTGCTCTTTGTCTTGTCTTGCTCATGCCTGATATTGATCTCCTCCTTTGTATTATTAAGCCATGCAGCCTGTTTGTTGTGATTCTTTTGAAAACTCCAAATGCTGTTCCAGAACTTTTTGTTTTCCTCTACATCAGGAGTTTCACCTCCTCTTACTTCTTTTCCCATCAATTCAAAAAGTTTATCATCCCTGGTGTGCCAACAATGACCGGAACAGTTCTAGCTTTGATGTTCTACATTTTTTGAATTCCTTAACTGAAATGTTTTTATCACTTGGCACACTCATGTCAACTAATGTACACATTTTGTTTTCACTATCTTTAATTGTGATGTCAGGATGCTTGGTTTCAATTGTTCGATCACTGTTGATCGGAAAGTCTCACAGAATAGTGGCATTTTCTCATTCCATGACTGGTAGTGGATGGTGTTCATGCCAGTTGGGGTTGGCTTCAATTCCAGAGTGTTTGCATATGCTCCAGTGGAGATACTCCCCAACATGGTCATGGCATTTGGCATACTCATTTAGAGCATGTATTGGACATCTGGACACAAGTTGGTCTATTGTTTCCATGTGCTGATCACAGAAGTGGCACTTAGGGCCAGCCTTATTCTTCAATATGTTTGCTTGGTAATTTCGGTAAATAGGTTTTGGTCCTGTGGTGCGATGAAGAAGCTTTCTGCTCTACCTTAAATCCTGCACTCCTCAGCCAGTGGTGGGTTGCATATTGATCTACATCAACGTCTTGGCTTCTGAGAGCATACTGTCCATGCAGAGCTTGCTGGCTCCACTGATTGGCAAGCTGTTTCTGTGCTTTCCTTTTAGCATTCATTTTAACTTTCTTCACAGTTTTTGTGGCTTTACATCCATCTTCATCTTCTTTGGTTATTTCTACGGCTCAACCGTGTACTTCTAAAAATATCTCAATGTGCATTAGCAGGTTTATTAGCATCAATGTTTTTCATGATTTCTTTTCCTATTTTTCTCCATTCTGAGTAGGTTTTCTCAGTAGGTTCCTTTTGAGTGATGTAAAATGCTCATAGAACATTCTTATAATCCTTTGTGAAGCTTGACTAAAAATAAATCTCAAGTAACAAGTAGTAAGGTGGATAACAGGATAGAAACTCAATGTAAATGTTTTTCTGTTACCCTCCTATTTTTCATGCACTGAGCTGCCTTAAAACAATAGTTGCTACCAATTCAACTTCACAGCAGTGAATGTAATAATAACAATTTGAATAATCAATTGTTGTACTTACCAACTCAAACATGCAGGCTAAACAGTGCTGATGATGAAGGCCAGGATTCTAATTTTTCTTCAATCAACTGGCTTGAATTGACTCTTTTTGAAGTTGTAATGCCAACCAAGCAGTGACTGAACTTTTGAGGGCAGAAAATCAGCTGGGTTGTGTTGATCAAACAAAAAGCCTGCCATTCAGCCATCACCTCCACCAAAATGAATAAATATATTTGATAAACCAGTTCTTGCTAAATTCCACTAAGGTTTTACTTTAAGAACTTTTAATAAGTATTTAAACTGGCAACAATGGTAAGCCCCACAACATTGGGTCCCAAACATGGAGAGATTAAATTTCTTTTCATTGTTTGTTTTGGTTTCATCACCCAGTTATATTGGGTGGCAGACTTTGCATTCTAAACATGCTACCAAACTCTCAAACCTTCTTCCAAGCTTCTAGTAGTTGCAGTCAGCATCCCAAACACCCCATGCAAAAATATCCATAAAATATTATTTGTTTAGTTTTTATTCATGTAATGCAGTTTCATGGGTATGTGAAGTCATGAATGCTTAGGAAATATTAAATTAAGACACCCCAGCCTGGGCCCTTTCCACAAGAGGCTTTTGACCACTAATGTAGAAAATAAAGCAAAAGCTTTTCAAAAGTTGTACTAAATATTCTTGTGCCCAGAAAGAAGTTTCAAGTTGCTGCCCCAACTCAGGATATTCAAGGGGTTAATTAACACAAAACCATATCAAGGATTTTAATCTTAAGTTATTTGTTTTATTTTTTTTCATTTTTGATTATATATACAGAACTAAATTACATTGAAAACAGTTTATATATATATATATATATATATATATATATATATATATATATATGGCTTCTGAGACCCACATTATTGTTTTAATGACCATTGGTGAGTGTTGGTATGGAATACAGAGATTTAGAGGCTCCAATCTACACCAACCAGTAATGGGATGGCAAAACACATGTTTGAAGATTGAACTGTGTGTATAGTAACTGTGGAAAATGCCTGCTCTATAAAAAAGATGTTTAACAGGTGTGATTTTTATTGTAATGTAATATTTTTAAATCATCAGTTGTTTAAAGCTATTTGGATACTGGAGCAGATTTGCTTCAGAATGACTCCCTGCCTGATAGAATTTGATCTTGAATGATTGAGAAACAGGCTCGGGTAGTCAAACACCCAAACATAATAGATCTAGAAAGAGAGAAAAATATGAGAGTCAGCCAAGGACTTGGGGTTTTAAATATCCATCTTAGTAATGCCAATTATGGAGTCAAAACCTGTACATTTATTTTTGCTTGCTGTAGCTATTAATTTATCTTCTTACTTTTCCCAGAAGCAATTAAAAGCCTTCACCTAAACCATTTGCCTTTATTAATGTTTATGTGTTTTTCTTTAAACAGACATGAAACACTAAACATGTAACACAGAAATAGATATAGATTTCATTGTTTCCTTGTAACGATGGCATCTTGGAATGCTGGCCCCAAAGGGGAGTTCATTGTTGGTGGCAAGTACAAGCTGATACGAAAAATTGGAAGTGGCTCTTTTGGTGATATTTATCTTGGTGTCAATATGACAAATGGCGAGGTAAGACAGATTTTTGAATTTGTTGTGATTAGAAGAGAGCAATCTGGAGGTGTCATTTGAGCAGGTTCTCCAACTTAGTTGTCTCAGTTTTCTTAATTTAGGCAAGTTTTTATTTACTTTTAAATGTGAAGGTTACTGAGGTAGGCAAAGGAGGTGCCAGTGACTTCAGACATTAAGATGCCCTATTCAAAGTACCCATGTTGATTGTTGTTAGAATTCACTAAAATTGTTGATAGGGACTGATAGCTTGGTTTGTATGTGTTCAAAATTACAGAAAATACTTTATTTTAATCCTTATTGGTACAAGAGTTAATTTACCTGGGTTTGTTAGTTGGCTTGATCTTTGGGTGCCCATGGCTGTTTGTATTTTACTATTTGTACAATGCTGTCTAGATTATTCCCTAAAAAGAGCTTCTTGATTAGTTCAAAAGAAAAACAAACTGATTGAAGGTTGCATTTTATGGCAACATAGCTGCCAACTATTTTATCACAATGCAGTTGTATGAAGACAACTTTTAGCAAATTAATTTTTGTTTCCATCGTCAAATGTTTAAACATATCTGAAAGTTTGTTCATTTTAACATGTTGATATAAATAGGAGTCAACAAATCATTTTGTGAATATTTTTGTCTTTACAGTCATCATCAGACATTTTAACATGATTATTAGTTTGGTCCTTTATGTACACACATACATATAGATATAGATAGATAGATAGATAGATAGATAGATAGATGGATAGATAGATAGATAGATAGATAGATAGATAGATAGATAGTTAGATGGATAGATAGTTAGATAGATGGGTAGGTAAGTAGATATGTGTCTGTGTGTGTCTCCCTCCCTCCCCCTCTTTCTCTCTGTGGTTTTTGAGAGAATTATGTCCAATTTTTTAAAGATTTGTTAAATACAGCATTCATTGAATGAGTTGGAAACTATAACATATTGTAATGTACTTGTTTCTGAAACTAATTGAACACAATTTTGTAAATTTTTGGTACCTATTGCTATGTAACTATCTGCCTGAATGTGTTATCTTTTAGCAACTAGTTGCTTTATTTCCCTTATAAGAGTATAATATTCTTTGATTAAGATCCCACACACATTTCCAGTAAATACCTGTAACAATTACTTTGTTTTAAGACAACCATTGAAAGAAAAAATGTGTTACCAGCTCATAATACAACATATACAAAGAAAGTCAAAGCTCCTGAGGCATATATTTAACTGAGACTAAAGAACCTAACCTGTACTACATCCTTGGTTAGTAGTTATATATATATGTATACTCAATCTGCAGACAGTACTGTTTTTGCCCTTTGTGGGCTCATCAGTGCAGCACAGAGCTTCTGAGACATAAGTCTCTGGCCATATTGCCGAAACAAACACAGCTTAAAAAGTTAATGTGGGATCCTGCCAGAGTGCTCGAACCACGCATGCGCAGTGTGCATTGCATTACCCTAACAACAGGTTCCCATATATATATATATATGTGTGTGTGTGTGTGTGTGTGTGTGTGTGTGTGTGTGTGTGTGTGTGTGTGTGTGTGTGAGTATGTGTCAGGGATTTTACATCCTACCCCTCCTATAGTTACTTGCATCACTTTGTTTTTTGGGTTTTTTTGTCTGTTTATTTGTTTACCATTTTGTCTGTAGGACTTTTTGCGGGTTTGTAATGGCTTTATGCATGTATTTTAATTGTAATGTTTACTTTAATTTTTTATGTTGGTTATAACCGTGCATATGTCTGTATGCATATATGCAACAAAGTCGACTAAATTTCCAAGTTTGGCTATGTTTTGCCAGTTGTAACACAAAAGTTTGTTTGCTCACATTACAGGAGGTGGCAACAAAACTAGAATCGGTCAAAGCACGTCATCCACAACTTTTATATGAATCAAAAGTCTATAAAATCTTGCATGCCGGTGTAGGTATTCCACATATGAGATGGTTTGGTCAAGAAAGGGAGTACAATATTATGGTTTTAGACTTGTTAGGACCAAGTTTGGAGGACTTATTTAATTTTTGCACAAGGAGATTCACTTTGAAAACAGTGCTTATGCTGGCAGATCAAGTAAGTCTATTGTTAAATGTAGATTTTCATTTAGTGATGGCTGGAGAGAAAAATTATTCAACTAAAGCTATCCATTTGTTGTTTTCCAGCATTTTTGTCAATGAAATGGTTTTACACAACGTGCCCCATGGACTAAGCAAAGCTAACATGAACAAAACCCAAGTAAACTACAGTGTCAAAGAAATTGAATTTTGACCAGCCAATGCACACCATGCTTCATGACATTTCTATTGACTGCACCACATAAAACTGTTACTTTTATTGTTCTGCTATAAGTGATGCAGATGATCCAAAACCTATTCATTACAGAAAGCAGGGTTTTTAAAACTATACAAAGTAAGCCCAGGTAAAGTAAGTGAGTTTCTCTGCCCTGAAACCTAATTGTGTTGGTACTTCTAAAGCTGTGTGTGGGAATCATCAATCATTAAACGATATAATGGCATCATCTGACCAATGTAATGGGTAAGAGCTAATGATAAACCTTTTTGCCAAAGCAAGTCAAAGTGTCAGTATTCTTATTAAGGAATTAATTATTCACCATTATTCACCAACTTGTGACTAATAAGGAATTTTTGATAGCCAAGTATTCATAAACATTTTTAACTTGTTATGCATGGAATTTTTTCTTTAAATATCATTTTACACCTGGAATGCAAGAAAGTTTGAGGGGTGACTGCTTTCCTGCGGAATTGAAGTGTTTTTTTCATATTGTTGAAATTTTCGCCATTACCCGGCAGTGTTAAAACTATTAAACTAAGTTCACTATGAAAACCTGATACTGCTTTTAATCGCCTACTTTTATTATTTACTGTGAAAATGTTAAATATACTTTCACCTGTGATTATTTTTGCATGAAATCTGATTGTGCGCAAATCTATTATCCAGGCTTGGAAGGTGGTAATGGACGTAGGGTATGTGGACTGTTCAGTGCATCAACATTCGACGCATAATGATTCGGCGCGTCAGGTTTCAGCGAGCCCCATTTGATATAATATGATATGATATGATATGATATTGTCATATAATATAATATAATTTTGGACATGAAGTAATTTTCCATTTCCTTTAGCAGTCTTGGACTTTTACATTCGAGTGCTGACTATTGACAGTGCCAGGGGGGTTAAAAGGGGAACATTACAATTTTTTTCAGATGCTGTTGTAGAGCGGATGACCACAGCTTGGTCAGTCATATAAATTCCTTTCAGGACTTTAGATAGTAGATAGAGTAGACAAGTGTAGGAAGACGCATGCTAGTAATCCATGTTTTTTATTCATTTTGCCTGCCTTTTTTTCTCTTTTGGAAAAGTTGAAAAGCACTTGCCAGTACAACCTTGTTATTGCACTTGATTTATGGTTGTTAGAATATATATATATATATATATATATATATATATATATATATATATATATAGTTTAATGAGTTGCCGTTTTTAAAGACACAAAAAACGAGGAAGTGTCAAAGAAATTAAGCTGCATGAAATAAGTTAATGGCAACAATAAGGCACCTTGGCTAATCATAAGCTTTTCATGTAGCCTTTAAAAGGTGTGGGGAATGAATTAAATGTACCAGTCAGAGATAAATTTAATCTGAGTTAAAGCGCCAGTAACAAATGCGACCAATGCGGGATCTAAAAGCAAACTAAAAAAACCCCAACAACTTGAGAGTCTTTGGTTGCTCTCTTCTTTTTGATTAGTAATATTTTTGAGCTTTTTGTTTTATTTATCTCAGGAGGTATTTTTTACCGAAAAGCAAGTTTTTGGACGAATACAAAGATTTTTCATCTAACAACCAGTGGCAGCATAGAGATTGGAAAACTGCATAAGTGTAAAATATGGTCAAAGCAGCGCCACAGTAATCAGTGATGTCTGTAGCTCATACAGCTAGATATTTAAGCCGTGGAACATGAAGGCATTGATTTATATCACTAAGGGAACCTGATTAAATAGTGGCTTCTTTGCTTCGATACGTCCCCGTAAAAGGGCACTTTCACAACCCAAACACTAAGAGGAAATGCATGTTAATGCAAGGAGTAAATGTTACAGATGACTATATAGAGGGTGTTTCACACGTATTCTTGGTTAATTTCATGGTACCGGAGTTTTTAAATGCATTTGAATTTTTTCACCTGATCAGTTATATGTATGACTTTATTACTTTTTAAAAGCTACTCTTTATGATATAATAATTATCCTAATTTTAACGTTGTTATAGATGATTGGGCGAATTGAGTACGTTCATAATAAAAATTTTATTCATCGAGACATAAAACCAGATAACTTCCTAATGGGAATCGGAAGACATTGTAACAAGGTAATTTTTGACTGTTTTCTTTCCACTTGCCATTTTTCAACTTGTTTAGACTCATTTGGCCCAATTTTTTACTCCACTGTACGTATAAGCTCACCGAATTGAAGTTATTTCCAGATCGATATGAATAAATTTGGTCGTCACAATTCCTGTATTTTCCATTTTCTATTTGTTAGCGACTATAGCAGTGGCGAGGGTTTTTTTGTTTGTTTGTTTGCTGTTGAGGTGGGGTTTTTTTGGGGGGTGCCCACAAGGATTAAGGAACCCGAAGCATACGAACAATATTATTGCTGGAAGTTTTTCCGAGGAAGAGTACGACAGCTAAACATTTTGTAAGGCTTGACTTTGTTTTCTAGCGCTCTACGCAGTATTGAACAAGGTTGTTAACATTGCAGGTTTTTAAGTATTATATTTCTTATCCTCATATGAACGGTGCCATGGTTTATTATTTACTGAAAGCACTTTAAAGATGTAAATTCTGCGGACAAGTTGCTAGTACGTTGACCTATGTTAGATTTTGTGACGTTGTTGAAAACAGACTAAATTTAGTTGATTACTCCTGGTAAACCTACGGGAAACTAGATTTACAATTCACCCAGTTCTATGTGATTTGTTTTTGAAATTTGATAATTTTTTAACAGTATAGTTTCTCTCGTGTAAACTCTGACTTCTAATCATATGGTTTTTGTAGCTATACCTAATCGACTTTGGACTTGCGAAAAAATACCGCGATTCAAGGACAAAGCACCACATTTCATATAGAGAGGATAAAAACTTAACTGGTACCGCACGCTACGCCAGTATAAACGCACATTTAGGGATCGAACAGTCGTAAGTATTTAAATGTTAATTTATCTTGAAGTTCTGCGAGTGTTTTTATCTCGAGGATAAAATCGCAAAAAAGCGTTGTAAGTTCCCTAAATTAGAAGCGACTTTGTTGTCAAGAAAGAAGTCTGAGACAGTACAGTGTAAAGATGGGAATTCTATGGTAAGACCAAAGACAGCCTTTCGCTCATAGTTTCTATTTTTCATGATATGTACCCTTATGAACCCACATTGTTACGATGACATTACACTACATACATACTTTGCATCCTTTTTATTTTGAATGCAGTCGAATTTATTCACGTAGTATGTTTATCTGTACTGATAGCATTAGAAATACTGGGACCAGTTGGTAGTGACTTTGACAAGCAAAAATAGTCGTTAAGGGCACATTGACTGAATGTTATTTAGGATAAAGCTCGTTTTCAACCAAAACTGAATTATATTTTAAGTATTACAATAAATAAATTGAACCATCTTAAATATTGGTTTTTACCAAAATTTATCAACATTCAGAAAAAACCGTCTTGATTCTAAAGTCGGACATGGGGTACCTGAAGACGGTTCAAACGGGGTTTTATTCACAGTCAGTGTTTTTTTTAACTTGGTCCAGTTGTATCCATTGATATCATTCCATTTGTATGGGTATTTTTAATAATGGGTGAGTTGTGCAAAAGATTAAGCGTGCTGATTAAGAGAAATTTTGCTTTCGATGCTTGCATTTCTTGTCACATCCTCCGATAAAATTACAGTTTATCGGTCTGTTAGACCACATAAGCCTTTTTCATTAAGACATATTGTGTTTATATCGGGGTTTCATGTATGGAAGTCAGCACGTAATGTCACCTTCGAATTTTGTGTTACAATTTAGTCTTTGATTGATTTAGTTTTGTTGTATTTTCTTAGGCGGCGTGATGATATGGAGTCCTTAGGATACGTTCTGATGTACTTTAACAGATCGAGTTTACCATGGCAAGGCTTAAAGGTATTTGTAGTAGAGTCCTCCTGCTTGTTTGTTTTTAGGGTTTTTTAAATGTATGGTAGGGGGCTCGTATGGTTTAGTAATGTTGTGCGTATCAGTTTTTGCTGCTTCCACCCTTGTTATTAAAATGTATTATATGGGATTTTTTTAGTCTCAACAAGAAACTAGACCCAAGAACATATGTGTGTAATACAATTTTATTTTTGGCAAGGCACTGATTTTTATTCCACTTCGGTGAGTGTACACTGACTAACCGTGGTTTTGGTATGGGGGTTTATTCAACACAAAATTGATTTATGAAACCATCTTTGGGAATGAAGGCCTTTCATCTTGTACCCCTTAGTATAAACAGCTACCAACCAAAGAACTCGATTCATTGGTTAAAATGGACCAGCCTATCTCTTCGTACCAAAACATTTCATGCAAAACGGAAACCAGTCTCAGATTGTCAAGAGGAATCAATTTAAGAGTCAACTGGGAAACCATTTGAATAAACTGAAGGGCTAATTTGATGACAAGGAAAGAGGACTAAGATGCTACAGTACGATTTATTGAATTTCCTGCAGCATTTCATATTTAAGGAACCACTTCATCAGGCAGTGAACTTTGCGTCTGAAAATTTGACAATTTTTTTTGACAACTTGCATTGCAAAGTCGGACTATACCATCAGATTTCAACAAATTACTGTAGCGTCCATAGTTGCATGCTTTTGGTTACCAGGAAAGCTTGACGTAATGCTGTTTGTACTTTTTCAGGGAAAGTAATTAAGCCCCCAACGCCCAATGCTGATGTTGTTGATGCAGATGCAACCATTCTTCTGAGCTGAACGGCATAAACGAGATATTTTCAGAGGGTTACGTATTCAGAATCAGTAATCCATTGATCAGTTGCCGCCTGTGCCATTTCACCTTTTGTATCACAAAAAAGCCAAAAAATTAGGACAAAATCTAAAATTACTGCAATAGTAATGTGGGTGTATAGTGCCTTGAATGCAGAATTTTCAAGGCTCTTGGGTTCATGCCAGTTTCGCTTGTATTTTAACAAGATTTATCGAAAAAGCTAAGAAGAGGAAGAACAAGATGTCTACCCCCGAAACATCTGTTAGACTTAGCATAATGAAGCACAGCCTCCAGATGGTTGATTGTAATGGCTTTTCCAGATCTTGTAGTTAAACCATATCTAGAAGCTTTAACATGGAAACAAATGACAGGCGAAAATCCTGCCCCCAGGCGCGCGAAGTCTGTTAAGGCACCTATGAAAGAAAACATAAGTTGGGGAGCAGACCACACATAAGAATACCGAAAACCTCACCGATGTTAAAATTTGATTTGAAAACGACGGTTTGTAAGTTTATACTATTTGGAAGAATAGGAATTATAACTGACTCACCGAAATGTAGATGAATTTGGGTTTTTGTTGTTTTTTTAACGGAGAATAATTTCCTTAAACTTAACCAAGTTTGAAATAAATGAAACAGGATTAAGATTTAATATTTCGGTATCAGCAATCTAATGACTGATTTTTAGTTTATTTCAATTATGTCTTGTTGCTTCATTTTTGGGCTAAAGTAAGTATTGGTAATTGTTTTGTTATACTTTTTCATCGGCATTTAATTAAAATATTGACATAATGCATTTGAAATTTAAAGCATGAAAATTTAATCAGAGTTCACAATTTTGTATCTGACAATACCAGTTTCTATTGTGTTGTCGGGTTGTTTGGGTTTTTGTCGGGTTTTTTCGTGCATATCAGTGACTGTATTCATTTTTTACATTTACTTTTGACCTTAGGCTGCCACGAAAAAGCAGAAATATGACAAAATTAGTGAAAAGAAAATGGGAACCCCCGTTGAAGTACTGTGTAAGGTAAGAACTTACTATATACGTTATAGGTTTAGGTAGTTTTTCACCCATCCAGGACTCCAAACAAAAACTGATATCATTAGTGGAAAAAGTGAACCCAGTAAGTAAGTTGCTTTAGGTAAGTGCTAATCATAACTGCAATGTTTCATTGCTAAAACGGCAGTGCATCTTGTTGGCTAATTTTATTGAATTTAGTTGCAAACAGACCGAATCATAAAGGTTACTCCATAACGCCTGGTCTACTTGAGTAATGTCATATAGGCTTTTGATAAACCAGACCCGATTTCCGCTGCGATTTTTTATCATTTGCGTAAGAAAACACTATCAAGATTTCGCTGTACGCTCATCCCGCCCATTGAAGTACGGTTTTTTGCCAATGTTGCAAAGACTGGTCTTAAAATACATTAGATACCTCTGAAACAGTACATTAAAACAGTTGTTGGGTCTTTTAGAGGCTTTTAAAAGAATGGGGCATGTTTAATGTACGGCATGGTGTTAATAATTTCAGTTGCAAGATCAGTATCATATTGAGCACTGGTGGCAATCCGTTATGCTGGTTTACTGCATTCTTCTTTATTATTTTTTCTACATGAAAAGCCTTGTTTGCAGAAAATACTCAAGTGTCACTCTAGGTGAAGAAATCGAAAAGAAACGTTTTATGGTACTTCTTGAACTAAAGTATCTTTTTCCTGGTTTTGAAATTTAAAAAAATAGCTGTTCTACACTCAAAGGGAACAAATGAAACGAGATCGAATGTAGTTTTATGGAACATTTTTAGACAGACAAAGGAATCTAAATGGCTCTGAATTTCCGCAACAAAATCGCACTACACCGGAACGGTAGTCGTTTTGGACCGTATTTTGATTTCCTACCACTCTCACACCTTTGGAAAACCGTTTTCCTTGCGCTGAATTTGTTTCAACGTTTTCGGAATATATACCCAAATGTTTTAAAATGCAATCTGAAGCTCTTATTGTGACTTAGGCGTCTTCGGAAGTACATGCAAGAGACCCTAGCAGTTCATGATTGACTTATTACCAAGAAATGGTCTTTTTCATTACAACAAAAGTGATTGTTGCCTTCGACGTCAGTTGATTTAATTAAAATTTTCAAATTTCTAGGATCTGTTTTGCATCTCTAGTTCGAAACTTTTACTTTTAAGCACAGGCTAATTTTTTAAATATTCGTGCCTTTATAATTCTAAATGACCCGCCTATGGATGCTTATCCCTTGTCCAGTATTGACATAAAGACAGCAAAAAAACTTTGTAAAACCTTAGTTTTTCCCGTAAAGAAAGCTTGTAATGTTACACACACTTGCTGAACAGGCTGCAATTTTTCTGAAATCAACATAATGCCCTAGCATCGTTGCTTACAGTTAATAATGTAAATCGTCTGTTAATCTATTGCCTGTTATATATAGTATTCTCTCCAATTAGCGGACACCATCGGGGCAAGACCGGGGTGCCCGCTAATTGGAAGTCTCCGCCTTTTGGAAAGTTTTGCAATTTAAGCCCCAAATTTGAAAATAGACCCGAGTTTTCTATTTAAAAGGTGTAATTTGGGTAATTAGTGGGTATCTGGTTGAACTCAGAAAATAATCCAATTGAACGTAATGCAACTTTTTTTACAACAAGAATAAATATCAACATCATATATAATATCAGCTAACAAACGCAATTTTTTTTACTTTTAAAAGTCTTTGACTGTTGTTTTTTGTTATTGACACGAATAATTTCTAGTCTCTCATTACGTGAGGACAAATAAGCTCCTTCGTTACTATTAAGATCTTTCAAGTTTATCAATTTATCAATCATTGTCAGTGCTTCACATGTGGTAATCTTCTCTTCCACGTTAGCATTTTCATCATCTTTGTCACTATCATCAGACAAAACCTCTTCTACATCTTCTATTCCAGATTCTTTACAGAGATACTCACCAACACATTTTCCTGCTGAATTTACTCTCCAATCTACTTCATCAGAGTTTATTTCAGAAACCGACATCAAAATCAACATACTCTTCAGCAGTTATTTCAGATTTTGTAAGTTCTTTGAAAACCTCTTTGAACTCATCATTGACCATATCATCTTCAACTTCACATGATTTCTTATTAAAACCACATTTTGCAAAGCAGTTTTTTATTGTTTCAGCAGTAACCTCTTTCCAAGCTTGATCCACCCATTCAATGGCTTGTAAAACATCAATTTTCTTTGTATTTACTGAGGCTAGTAAGTCCTCTTTTAAACGGGCAATAACACACCACATCAACTTCTTTCGATACTTCGATTTAAAACTTTGCCTTATTCCAGCATCGAGAGGTTGTAAGCGGGGTGTTGTATTCTTTGGAAGAAATTCGATTTTTATGTTGCCAAACTTGTCAGCTAATGACGGTGGATGGACAGTGGCGTTATGCAAAAACAAAATGACCTTTCTTTTCTCTTTTATCTTTTGACGGGTTAGAGTTTCCACGATTTGTTCCATGATTTCCTATTGCATCCAAGACTTCTTGTCTGCAAAATTCATGACGTTACTGAGCTTATCGGCTGGACTAGCTCGTTTAAAACATCTTGTTGATTTACTCTTCCAAGTTCTAACGGGTTTTTCCAACTTTTTCTCCACCCGCACTGACGAAAAACGCAACAGTTATCCTCTGCTTAGATTTTTTCCCATCCTTGCTTTTCTTTCCTTCCTGAGCCAAACGTTTGGCAGGCAGAGCTTTAAAAAAACACCCACTCTCGTCCATATTTATTATATCTTTATCCTCGTATCCTTTGCAGAGTTCTTGTACTCGTTCCATCCAATATTCAATTGTGGTCATAGAAACGTCGAGAGACTCAACCAGAGATTTGGTTTTTCTTTATACCATGACTCAAAATCCATCTTATGAGCTGGACGAAAATGCAATAGCAATCATTAGATTCTTTACGAAAAGAAAGCGTTGTTGGACACGTGCCACAAAGCATTTCAAAAATATGATTATTATTCTTGAAAGTGCCAATCACTTCCATCACGGCTGAATTTATTGGAAAGAGGTTAGATCGTGGAGGTGGCTATGGTCTGGAGATTCCAGTATTTTTCCACTTTCATGGACAAGATAAGTTAATAAACTAGACTGTCAAGACGCTCGAAGCTGTAAAAAGGAAGTAGATTGCAAAGTATCAGTGTTTGAAATAAATAGTTGAGCAAATATTCATTCACCTCTATTTTTTGTTTGCTGGCTCCTAACTTTTTTGCTAATTGGAAAGAAAAAAAATCATATTGACTATTTTGTGCAAAAAATATTGCCCGTTAGTTAGAGTCTCCGCCAATTAAGTGTCCGCTTTCTAGAAGATTTTTATGAGACTTTGACCAGAAAACGTTCGAGAGAAAAAAATCTGTCCGTTAATTAGAAGTGTCCGCCTTTTAGAGTGACCGTTTATTGGAGAGAATACTGTGTGTTTGTGTATATATATGTATATAAAAATTTTCCACTACTCCACGCAGTGCAAGATGTCTTGCTGAAAGTTTATGTTGTTTGAGTGAAAAATGGTGTCAAAGTGAAAGAATGCAAATAGTAATACAATCGAGAGTGTACACAAGTAGTAGTTCAAAATGTGGTTAAACAGCAGACAGTGTCTTGTCCAGTCAGGACGAAAAGGAGCTGTTTAGGTTTCTTGGCGGACCATTCACCAATATTGCGTAGGTAGAAAACACCCAAACGCCCATGTATCGCTGCGGTTGGAAAGTGGCTGAAGAAAGAACAGTTTTGCCCACAACTACATGCGAGACCTGGTTCTGTTGTCAGTGCTAGACGTTAAGATGACAATAGTTAAATGAATCCTAAGATGATTTAAATACATTTTACATCCGATCGCAGACCAACTACTGTGCAAGACCTACCCTACAATTACAAAGCATATGAGGCGTAGAAAAAAACCCTACAGGGACGTCAAGTTGATCAAACATAACCGTCATGGGAAGAAGGTTGGGATACAGAAGCCTGATTGATAAAACTATTATACTGTTCTGTGATCGGACGCTATAGTAATGTTAATTTTATCTCCAACTGCGTAGCTTGTCAAGAAGGGCAAATATTAGACCAGATAAGAACTGGAATACAAGTAAAAAGAAGGATAAATTTGCTTAATGCAAATTACAACATTGTAGCACCACATCTGTATAAAAAGCATTCGTGTAATCTGAAACTAATCAAAGGCAATTGCATAGATACCATAAAATTTGTATTTGTGGAAGATATGCCAAGCCCTGCCGAAAGTCGTGGGTATGTCAAGTGCTTTAGCCCTGGATGAACCAAGCATATATAGTATTATATGTCGAGCTGTCATCAATTTAAAACTAATTAGTGTATGAAACGCCTCACATAATGGTCGACAATACGCTTCTTGGTGGATGGCTCGCAAACAAAGCAAAAATCTTCTTTGACTCTTACAAGTTTGGAAGCACGTATAATATCTTTCGATCTGGAAGGATAAAATATTATTTTACCAGAAATATTGCGTTAAGATCATATTAGAGAGTATTTTGAAGTATGGCCCCCGGTCGGCTTTGTTGCAGATCTAACCCCAAACAAGCATGTAGGGCTGATCCTTTATCGGAGTAACGACTTGCCATCAAAATTCAGAGCAACTGATACCAACCCACTTGGAGAGCAAGAATTACTTGGACTTGGAAGCTCCCACATCTTGAAATGCATTAAGCACATAACGATCTCTAGCTGGTTCGATTAATAATCAGTGTCTTGACGTCACTCCTGTTGACTCGGTTAAATTCTCGCTGACCTGTCGCGTGCCAGCCCATTTTTGGTCGCCACTCCTCAGAGGGTTCAACCACAGCACCAGATTTTCAGGTACCGTAAAAGGTGACAGCTGTGCAACATAGCCCAGCCACTACTTAACGCCAATTATTAATATATTAGATACAGGATTGCTTTGACTTCACTTTGGCTTGTTCTTTGGTAAAGAATTCCGACTTTTTAATTTTCAGGGTGTTTCGTGAGCATTTTGAGTCAAAGGAGTCGATTTTCTCTTCTTTGCTCGATTTGAGATGTCAAGAAAAGAAAGAGGAGTCGCACTAGTGGGTATTTTGAGCGAAGCAAAAGAAAACTTCTAAGTAATTGGGAGCTTCTTTTTTGCTTGTTTTGCTTGATATGTCATTCACCATACATAGAAGTAGTGTTTACTTAGTGATACTTTGTTTTATTGTGCTTGATGGTCATATTTCATCGCGGAAAGAAAGTAGAGATATTTATTTATATAACTGTAAAAGCAAAAATAGAAGTAGGATTACCTGGTTGTTTGAAGTAGAAACATTGTTTTCGCTACGTCCAGCGGTACTCTACCAGATAATGACTATACTGCATAATTGATCTTCCTGTTTTTGTTTGACTGACAGTGCACTTAGTCACAGTGCATTCCATTTGACGACCAGAAAGATAGAATAAAATCATACCACAGGATCATGAATTTCACTGCATTGAATAGCTTATGTTGTTTCCTTCCTTCTTGACTGTTCATTTATGTGTTGTTTTGTAGTTGTTTTGCCTCGGAGTCCTAACTGGAAAGCTTAGCTGCTTCCTTTTTGTACAGTTTGGTATGGATGTTTGTTTTGCCAATGTTTGAGTAGCTATAAAACTATTACCAAATACCAAGCTCACCCATGTTATTAGCCTGCTCGGAGATGTTTCCCTATTACTTATGTTGTTGAGCCTTTTACACAGTCGGTGTTGTCTAAACCTAAAATTGGACAATGCCCTAAATAAAAGACCAGCGGTTGACTGCCTACATGTGCACACATATTTCATTTTGTTTTTCCGTCATGCCTATCTAGAAGAAATATTCGGTGTTCTCTGTTTGATAATATTACCTCGACTGAAAGCCATGGAAGGATGAAGAAGGATAAACTTGAATTGGTGAGCTTTTTCTATAGTCTTATGGATCTATGAAGCTTTTAACCTAAATTTCTTCAAATGCTGACTCATGTGGAGGTTGGGGCCCAAATACTGGAAGCTCTAGGTCGAAGGGAGGAAAGCCCAGTCAGTCTTTTTGCTTGTGTATTACTGATTAAAACCATTTGGTCTGCGCCATTTGTTTCACTAGCTATGATTCGCTCGCTCGCTCTCTTATACCTACCTCTACACACACACACACACACACACACACACACACACACACACACTCACACACACACAACCACACACA
>RDPX01000130.1:776727-840011 GCA_003991215.1 Morbakka virulenta | reverse complement strand
ACAGCACACACACACACACACACACACTCACACTCACACTCTCTCTCTCTCTCTCTCTCTCTCTCTCTCTCTCTCTCTCTCTCTCTCTCTCTCTCTCTCTCTGTTATTTTTAAAAACCTCCCTTTTTTTACATGAATAATTATTATTAATAATCTTAGTTTTGTAAAGTTTTAAATTTTGTATTTTTTTCTTTTTAATACATTTCTACTCTTGTAGGGTTGGGCGGCGGAATTCTCGATGTATTTGAACTACTGTCGTGGACTTCGATTTGAAGAGGCCCCTGATTACATGTATCTACGACAGCTGTTTCGTATTCTTTTTCGCACATTGAACCATCAATATGACTTTATATTTGACTGGAGTATGTTAAAGCAAAAAGTTAACCAAACAACGGCCAGTAGCAGCAAAGGACCATTAGCAGTGCCTGTAGCTGCCTTAACGCGCGATCGGGATACAGAAGATAGATTAAAAAGAAAAGTAGAAAAGAAAGGGCATTAAGTAAGTTAAATACATCTTTTACAACTTCGATACTTTGTATGTTGTTTCTAGTTATACGACAGTGGTGACTTTTTTGAAAGGAGAGGCAATGTTTACATTAATACTATGTGATGAAAATTCGCTTTTTAGGGGATTGTGTTTCAAGTTGGCATTTTTGTATTACCACAGAGCACTCCTTACCACATGTACCGCTTCATTTAAATCTTCTGTTACTATTACTATTACTGCCGCTACTACTACTACTACTACTATTACTACTACTACTACTACTACTACTACTACTACTACTACTACAATTACTTCTACTTCTACTTCTTGATGAGTGTTGATTTTTGTTAAATATGCCTATTAGGGTCTTATAAGACATCATTTTTTATATGTAGACAAATAGTATGACAAAACTTATTGATTTGGAATACAGTAACAGCGGGATTGGTGAAAGAATGTATAACTTTTATTGTAATCAATTAGCACTTCCTTTTTCTTACCACATGTTTTTCTTAAAGAAGACGTTTTTTTTTACCCCGAGTCAAGAATAGGAAAATAAAGGTAACAAGTGACATAAACAATCATGCGTTTTTGCGTAAAACTTAACTGAAATACTGACCGATGAAATGCTGTTTTGGTTACAAGGCTTTGTGTTACCACAGAAGTATTTGTGCAGGGGAAATGGTGAGATAAGAGTCAAGTTTTACGACATCTGAGAAATTGTTATCGTCCTGTTATAATAAACGTAAGATAGATAATTGAGATGAGTAGAAAAAATCATAAGGTGCAAGCAAGAAGACTTATACCCAAAATCTTGTTTTTAAAGTTTCACTTGGTTTTTATTTTTCTATTTACTTTTACTTTCTTACTTCAGCTTGTTATGGATTACCATTACTGTTGGGTTACATAGTGTTTTATAAAGTTGTTAGTGGGTGGTGTTTGGTTTGTGTATGCAGGTCGTGCATGCACACAAAATCTTGGAAGCTTCATGCTGTTTTGTTTTCAAGAATTTTTTATTGTATTTTTTTTTTCATTTTGCTTCCAGGTATTAAAACCCCCTGTACCTTCGCAACATTTTGTGATATCGAGCTTTCTTTTTCTTTGGAAAGGTATATACCGTAATTGTACTCTGATTCTTGGGACAGTTGATATTATTAGTACTGTGCAAGAAAGCCTGGGACATATTTTCTGCCCTGCTATTGGATAGACTGCTGTATGTTATTGGTTAGATGGGATACTTTTTCTGTTACTTATTCGAATGGGACTAAGGAAAGAGTGAAAGTAGTTGATTAGCTATGCTTGCTGTTGTCACTGTTTTATTTGTGCTGTGAAAATAGCTCGTAAAGATATTATTGTGCATATGGTATTTGGGATAGCCTTAGAAATAAAATTGTATTATGGTTTTCATGCCTTATTTCTATTGATACGCCTGAATTTCTCTTATCAAGTTCAGTTTTTATTTCCACTAGCAGTTATTTCCATGATTGAAATTATCCCAACCAACCCCATCTGACGAGTGCGGATGGTTGTGTTTAATTTGAATTTGCAATGGTCATTTTTTGTTTCATTTTTATTTGTTCTGGTTTTTTTTGGTGTTTTTTTTTTACTTTTCACTTTTCACGACCAAAGCATTTAAGCGATAAATTGTATTGGTCACATGTGTAGTTCCATTCACTTGCCCAAACCTTTGCACCCCTACCCCACAACTGGCAAGAAAACCGTCGCACTTTCAGAATATTTTTTTTCAAAGTACGTTGTATTGTATTTTATTTGTTGATACTTAGTTTTAGCGTTTGCACACACTATTAGCTTATAACGTTAAAATATATAGACATCCCTGTTGTAGGCGTGATATTTTTCCAATCAGCGCTAGCTAGCTGGAATTTCTACGCGTTGCCATTTGCAGCGACGAGGATCGCTTTATTAAAGGAGTTAATTACAAGTCAGTTTTTTTTATGGTAGGAATTATTTGGAATTTTTATAATTTCTTTGGGGCACTTTAAAGCCTTTAACCTAATGTCAATTTCTTGCTGCTCCTTTCCCCTAACCCTTGGGATAAATGCATAGTAACAGTAAGATGTTAAAGTACTTGTATCTTTTATTAGTTGACTTTATGTATTTTGAAACTTTCTTCTTAAGTACTTATTGTACAAATATTTTGCTCTTATTGGTGGAACTCGATGTATCATATTATGGCCTGTCAAGCAAAAAGTGATTGAGAATTACAGGTCACAGGCCAATGAGCAAAAGTCATTTGCTCTTAGCTGTGTAATTGATTGCTGATTGTATTTTACAGTAGATATTTGCATGAGTCAGTAGATTGCTTAAGTTTTGTTGGATAGTAAGTGACGATGATCTTGGAGTTTTTATCCTGTTCATTAAAACGTGGGAAGCTTTTAATATCCATTTTCCACTGCTAATTACCCGAACTGTGTATCTCTTTAGTAAAGTATCTGGTTAAGGTTTTTGATAGAATTGCATAACTTTAGAGTTATGAACGGTTAGCATGCTGTAAGCACACAAATGTTACAAATGTTACCCGCCGTCCTTTTTTTCCCTTCATTTTTTAATATTTTTTTTAATTTTATTTATTTATTTATATATATTTTTTTGTTGCCAAAGCTGATAACACAATCCATTTTTTGAATCTGTTGAAAGAGAATACTGTATCCAGTTAAAAGAGACATAATACATAAGAAAGAAAACAATAAACACCCGCAGCGGTGATCGAGTAAAGGGTGTTTATGTTAGTTGACAAATGCTACGTTGGGTCGAAAGCCACCATGTTTTGGGCGGTCTTGTAATAGAGAATTTAAGTTGGCTGATCTTGTGCTGTTGGGGTCTGGCGCTGCAGATTTGTTATTTGGGTGAACTGTTTTCGCAGTCATGACATTCACCAAGCTATATAGCAAAATTAACGGAATCAGCTTAATTCTTCCACCAGGTTGATAGAGTCAAGCTACCTTCCAGCCTGATTTAGCACCACAATTTATTAGTATTTTAAGCCTTATTTCACGCTACATCTCAAAAAGGTTAATTAAGCTTAAAAACAGATTACCTGGGGGTACAAAACCGAATAACACATTGTGTACAGAGGCAGTATTGTAATATGTTAATTTTGCTACCAATGCTTTATTTTTTTGTTCTGAAGCTATGTTAAAAAAAGCAAACCAATAAGGACCTTTAGAAAAGCATAAATCTATCAGCAAACGGAAGACACCATTTAGAACTAGGAACCATTTACATCATAGGAAGTTGCATTGAACAACTCGTGGTAAACAGCCCTTCCGTAAATTTGTCTGCTGATGCTATTTACAGCGAATTTATGGTTTGAATGTTAACAAGATCCTGTTAGATGCGAGGCACGAGTTAACAAATAATTTTAGGTTGGCGTCAATTGTGCTTCTTCACTTGCGAGTGTTGGCCAGAGACAGCTCATACAAGGTGAACTTTGCCGGCACTTTGTGAGTTTACAAATGTTCCAGTGTTTACTGGTGGTGGTTCTTGCTGTAGTTTTTCGTCCCTGGCGTTCTTACCCAGTAAATTTGTGATCGCATTGGCCAAAATCTCTTAAACCGAAAATGCCAGTAAAGCTCGAAAGTACAGATAGAATTAAAATGTCAAACCAAGACAAAGGCATACATTAAATGGTGCTCACAGCCGTGAAATGGAAATAAGAAGAGTCGTTTTATTTGCAGCGTAATGCATACATTTAACGCACGCCTACCTCGGAGTTGAAGGTTCCGCTGGCAGTGGTATTGGTTAAGTTTAGATAGTCATTCCATACCCCGTAAATTACTCTTTTGATCCCCGGATTCTGTCATTATACCATCGAATTTAGGAACCCCATTGAAATTCCTTTGGTTTAGTATTTAGTAAACCAGACAGAACCTTCTTTCTTGTAGTCGAATTCTTGCTGAAAACCCTAATAATAGACGACAAACTTTGGTCGCGTACTTCGATATTGCGTTGGACTGAAATGGAATTCGGCATGTTAAAGCTTATTGCATTTGTATAGAAGTTTTTTCGACCTGTGATAGAAAGAGAAGAGGAACAATGCAGGTATGTTGTTACTTCTGGCCAATTAGGCATGGGGTACCAGATAGCGTTTTCATTGACTATTTAATACAAATTGAGCTTTATGGAGACTCTCCAGTCAAAACAGTTGAAATATTCTGTCATGACGAGTGGAGCGAAATTATATCTCAAAAGTTGGAAAAAAAAGGAAAAGAGCGAGCTATTTATTCTAAACAAGAAGTAGAAAATTGGATTGGTAGCGTACTCACTCTGCACGGTTGCCTACTATTAAATTTACCTGCATCTATTGTTTCACAAAAATTCCTTGGATTAAAGGCTTGTTTCCATAGAGCTGCGTTTTCCGCTTTAGCGGAAAATGCTCACGAGATTTTTTATTGTGCATGTGCATTGCGTTAAAAANTTATGGAGACTCTCCAGTCAAAACAGTTGAAATATTCTGTCATGACGAGTGGAGCGAAATTATATCTCAAAAGTTGGAAAAAAAAGGAAGAGAGCGAGCTATTTATTCTAAACAAGAAGTAGAAAATTGGATTGGTAGCGTACTCACTCTGCACGGTTGCCTACTATTAAATTTACCTGCATCTATTGTTTCACAAAAATTCCTTGGATTAAAGGCTTGTTTCCATAGAGCTGCATTTTGCGCATGTGCATTGCGTTAAAAATACCGCTGGACAGGCAATTTTTTTTATGCTCACGAGCTGCTCGTGAGCATTTTGAAAAAGTAGAACTAGTTCTACTTTTTGAACTTTTTTTTTTTCCGCCAGAGTTTAAGAACCAATGATAGTTCAGTATTTGAGACATTACGTAATCTTGTATTGTATTAACATCTTTGCACGGTCATCAGAAAACAATATTTCTCGATAACAAAATGGCGGCGAATAGGTATGACGCGACAAGTTTTGAAGAGGGTGGAGAAAACGACGATATCAATTACAATGAGGAAATTTATCAAAGATTCTTAAAGGAACAAAAGGAAGGAGAACAGAAACATCAACAGAAGAAAATAACGATAGATACATCGGTCATTTCATCTGCCAGTCCTGGTATCGTACATTGTCAACAACAACTTTGTCGACCGGGTTCTCCTAAAGATACCATAGTAAATTCGTACTTAGCGTTGCACACAGCTAAAAGTACGATACTGTGTGCTTTTTTTATAATTGAAGTATTCAGAGCCACTATGTGATGGGGCTTGCATCACTACATGCCTGCCGTCAATGCAACCAATACAATGCGGAAAGTTCCTCTTACTCTCAAATTCTTTGGCAATTATTTTCCACTTGAACACTAAGTCAGGTACTGCAAGATATCCTCTATAGCTTAACACATTTCATATTACCGTGCACGTTTTGTTGATGATAAGACTAACTGTAGGTGGACTTACTCTGAAACTACTTGCAATAGAAACTTGTGCATCGCCACTTGATAGATACCATAATGTTATACAAAGCCTTTCACTTAATCCTGTAACATCGCGAATTATAGATGATTTCGAAATAAAAGGAGCACCCCACGAAAGAAGTTCTTCGAATCGCCTAGGTAGCATTTTGAAGGCTTTGAAGAAATATTTATTGTCAAACAGCATTAAATCTTGCACTAAAACCTTATGTAAGACTTTATTTCTTCTCTCCTGAAATAGCTTTCTCACCCAGAATTTCCTTTGTCTTTGAATTACATTCTGAGGGCGTCTTGTTAAAAGCTGCCATGTTTGTTCACATGAAAGCGTGCCAAGAAAAAAATACGCTGTATGGAAATGGCTTGAGGCTCGGGCGGAAAAAGCTCACTCACGTTTTCCGCTACAGCGGAAATTGCAGCTCTATGGAAACAAGCCTTAAGGCAATGCTTAAATATGTATTAAGTGTTTGAAGGCTTGATCGAATTTTTGGTTCAGTGGGGACTCGGGATGTGTCGAAGTGAACGACATGGATTCGCAGGGATAGTCGACCAAGAGTAAAAGCTGGATGAAATAACTTGTATTGAAACTATGATAAGATCGATTGACCTGCAACCTCAACAGTCCTTTTTCCCAACTGGTATGTATTTAGATATCGGAGTACTTGACTTGCCGGTATTTTTCCCTGACGGTTACTCGTAGCAAGGAAATAGGATAATGGCGTAGAAAAATAGATTCATAATCTCGGAAATAAAAACCATAAAAGGTTTCTGTGCAAGCCATGGAAACGATTTCTTGTGCTGCACAAACCCCAGCCAAATTTTTTTTAAATTGTCTGTAGCAGTTCCGGCCTTAGAGAAATCGGATTTGTATTCTTTTGTCGAACTTCGGGCCAGTGAACAACACCGAAGCAAACATCTGGGACTTCAATTGACGTTAAGAATGCAATGCTTTCATGGAGCCATATCTTTGTCCGCCTTTTCCTTGGGTAACTGAAGTGGATTTGAGTTGATCAGTATGGATGCAATAGACAAAAAGTATAAGGAGCATTAGGAAATTTTTAATTTGTAAGGAGCTTTAAGAAATTTTATACCGTTTGAATAATTCTGATTCTAATAATTGGGTATCAACTTATTCCATCACTTCCTATTTCTCCCATGACTTTGTTGGCAAAGGATATCATTTTCTTCTCGCATGCCCAGTTGCTCAAGAAAGGGAATCTGCTTTATAAATGTAAAGCGCAGGACTGGGGAGAATTAGTTAACGTCAAGGGTGTTGCAAACACCTAACGCAGTACCTTAGATGCGGTACTTTTTTGTTTCTTTGAGTAAAGGCCGCACATGACTGGCAATATTTTTACTGTGATTGAAAAAGTACATTTTTTGTACATTTCAGTCATCGGAAAACAGCATCCTTACTGCAGATTGAAAAACAATCAACCTACTTTTCACTCTCGGTAGGTGTAGCATTAACTATTGTCAGTCGAACGTCTCAAAAGTCACGGTATTTAATTGAGCAGAGTGAGACAAGGTTGCCATTGCAACAGTAACTTCGATTATCCTGCAGTAACATTTTATGAAGTGAACTCTTACAGCACACTCAATTTATACAAGAACACTTCTATGCTCGTGAGCAAATTTCAGATTTAGTTTTAAACTTTAGTTTAGAATTCGTTTGTATTGTTACACACACACATGCATTACAAAGAATCATTGGTAATAGGGGTAGACCCATTTTTCTTCTACGTGCCCAGTCTTCTTCCTGCTTCTGTCACAACCTTGAAAAATGTTTGCATGGACAATTTCTGACCAAGTGCTTTAGGTTTGGCTAACCGGAGTATTTCAGTAGCTGCCCTTGGTGCACCTTTTTTTCAGGAACACTGGTTATTCAGCTTGACCTTAATGCAGCCAAGTATGTTAAAAATAGGATGAGGCTTTGTGTCATCTCTGGCTTCTGAACATTGTATTATTCACATACTCTGTATTTTCCTCTCTCTCCCATAATGTGCTCACAATAAAAGGTTTCACTTTTACAGCAACTTTGTCCGCTAATCTTTATCAAGCCCTTCCCTTCAAATTTGTGCTATGTTTTGACATTTGAGGACATGACCTGTTTTATTAACAACGATATTCATCCAACTACATATCCCAAGCTGCAGCCCTGAGCTTTCGTGCCCCAAGGTACTTTGTATTTGACGTATTTAATCTCGCTAACATCTAATGAGAAAATATATTTTTTGTCAAACTCCAGGCATAAAGTAACCTAAAGCAATATTTTACTTGTCATCTAAGTTGAACGTTACATATGAAAGTTTCACTTATTTCACAACCCACAGCAATTTGCCAGTGGTTGCCAACTCCTCTGTTTTGTGTTGATTATTATTAAGCTTATTTATGGCAATGAACAAAATATAATTTCCTTAATTCTAAATTCCCGCGAAGCTTAGACCTATATTTTTTGCAGCATTTTTGTGTATTGGAGAAAAATAAATGTAAGTAAAAACATCTTCCTTTTAGTTTATGGGGAAAACTTGCTTTTACGTATACTTTTTCAGGGACGAATGTATTCTTTGTCCTCAGTATTTCTTTATGTGCAACTACATATGTCAAATTTTAAATTTTGCCTTCCATTTTAATGAACGAATTCTTTTATAGTAATCATGTAACTGCCAGGCTAAGAATGGGTCAGTATTTTGCTTTCCATAAAGTACTGGAAAAAGGAGCTGTCAAGGTAACGAGAAGCGTTTAATGTGGAAAATATCATATGTACGCGTCATAAATACTATAAACCTCCTGCAGGATTAAAATATTCTCTGCTTATAATACAAACCAGAAAAGGGCCTATTTGTACAGTGCTTTTGGAATAATTTTGGTTTTGTATTTTACAAAGACTGCACGTTGTTTTGTTACCTAATTTTACAAATGATTTTACAAAACTGCTGTTTTTTTAAAAACAAATTTGTAAAATTAAAATAATTGGAACTTATCTGTGCCGAGATCTGACACAGATAAGTTACAATTATTTTGATTTTTCCAATTTGAAAAAGTCCAAAATTCACGGTTTTGGAACAAAAATCCTAAATGGATCCATAGTAGTTGCATTAGCAGACTTTGTGCTGCCCGTCTTCAAATGTCAGCAAATGTGGTCTGCTGGATTTAAAACGATATCAAAGATGTGCAGCTTCCTTTAATGAGCTAATTTCAAAGTGACACTATTCAAAAGAAACCGGTTTTTGGCAAGTAACAGAAAGTTGGAATTATCTCAACACGTTCTTATAGCAATCACTGTAACTTGTTACCGATAAAAAGAGCATCTGGTGTTGTAGATAATGCTAAAAAAGAACCAATAGTACAGAATCAAAAATAACCTGTTAGTCCTCATACGAAATTGGTATTCCTACGTTATTATAAGGTTATGTTTGATAGAAAATTGAAACTGTAATCTTGGAACTTTAAGTTTAGTTGAAAAGAGGAACCGGATATAACGGGTGAGGGAAATGGTCAAGTATATTAATAAAGGGTCAATTTGTCTTCTGGAAATCCGTCCAACCTTTTAATCAAGCTGCCCTAGAAAACCTGGTCCTAAGGCAGTATCTTGAACTAGTGAGTTGCTGTATCAATATTTATCGGTGTCTTTATACATAGAGCGAAGTATTAGCCGCAGCAATAACCGAAAAAGCTAAACCCGCTATGACCAAAGTCTTTGTGAAGAAAAAACTTTTTCTCCGTCAAATTAGCCTCACTTGTCTTTGCTTAAAGAAGGGTTTGGATTCAATCCAGAATATTGGTAACAGTTCAAAATACAAAATTTTAATTTAAAAAAACGAAACATTTGGTCGTTTAAAAATTTATTTGATTCAAACAATGATCTTTGTCGGGACTGATTGGGAACATAATTCATCATTATTTGCGTGTCTGAAACCCTGTCAATTTAAGGTAAAAAATGGTGAAAATTGAACAAGGTTACCAAATTATAGATGCAACAAAAACTGAAGTATCTGTATTCATTTTTCTCGAAGAAAAGTTACCACGGTAAAGTATTCCGCCAGTGTACATCACGGAGAAGATACATTAATCGAACCTTCAAACATCCTCAACAGTGAAAGACAATTATCGAGAACTTTTACTAAAAGTATTTCTATTCTTTAGAATGGCACCAGGCAGTAGTAAAAAAGCTTTGGAAATCAGCATTTTAAGTACAGTAGTTCTTAAATATATTTATTTGTACAATTTACGAAGGGCGAGTTCAAAAGAATGTTCTAGAGAAAAACAAAAAAACTTTGCTGTTGTCATCGGCGAAGTAGCGACCAAAAAGCATTACTGCCATTAAAAGCAAACTTGGAAGAAGGGAAAAAGAACACTGCAGTCAACTGAATCATAAGTCTACACCTTTGGCTGGAGGCTAGATAAACAACAGGTTCTTTGTGTCTTTGCAAAAACATGCATCTTAGGTTTCCTTGGTAAAATTATTAGAGGAGCTAGTATTATTCTAAACCTTAAATCGCTGTTAGTGAAGGGAAGTATCGTATGATTTTTTTAAAAAAGCGAGAGCTAAAATGTCACAAATTTTATAAATAACTCTGCCTTTAAGTTTTGGGTTTATCAGATTCAGACTGATTCCGTCCTACTAAGGCAATTCTTAGTCTAGCTCTTATCATTCTATTTTGCACTCCGTACCCTTGTTCGTCCAGCCCTGGCTTATCCTCTGTGATCTATATTCTATCCATATTATATCCTTCCTTTATTCAGCTGAAGTCCAAAACACTGCTCTGCTTGCAGCTTCGTCGTGTCCTGCAACGTGATCAATAAGGGTAATTCACTGTTAAGTTATGGCTACTCATAAGGAATTCGGGTTTGTCCAGAAAGTATATTGCTGAGCCTAAGAGGGCGCAAGTTATCAAGGGTAAAATAATATACCTCAACACCAGGGTGGCGTCTTACAGGGTTATTTGTCTTTTTGACCTCTTCTGCCTTGGTTTGCAACCCTCCTGGAAATAATATTCACTCAAGCATCAGTATTATTCACCACCCCATTTTTATGAAGGGAATTTTGTTAGAAAGCGTCTCCTGTTGCCCCGTTTAATATCACCCGCATCGTATTAGAGCTCATTTAGTTGGCATGCTGTTGATCTTTGTCTGGATGATGGTTTTGAACAGTTAATTCTATTTTATCTATTTATGACAATTTCAATTAAGCAAATTGGTCCTTTTACTCGACAGACATTTAACAGTTTTACGATGCGAAGAATCTTCGATACGGAGATCCACTGCGCATTTGAGAATGTAGAGGTAGTACTGGCTCTACAAAGCCCTGGACAAACCTGCTATCTTCAAAATATACAGCCCCGGCTTTGTGTAATGTCAGAGATGTTCGTTCCAAGTATTCTTTTGTAAAAGCTTTCCTTCATTCTGAGTCGTTTATCAAGAAGGGCTCTTAAGTTGACGACGATTTAGCGTTGTTTCGACTAGCTGTACAACCTATATTTATGGTCTTGCTATCCATGCTCGACAAGATCTTCCATTTGTTAAGAGCATAGGAACATGAATGTAAAAATTAGGCCCTCCATTTGCTTCAGATTCTTCAGGCTACTTGTTACCTATTTTTCTTGATCCCTCCCCCTTTCTGACTCTCAGAAATAGAAAGATTATCAGACTGTAATTTTCACATTTCTACCTAGATCTACTTACAAAAGTCAAACCTCCTTCTTCTCAATGGCTTAATACTCAATGTTCGTCTGGTATTGCTTACAGCAACCAAAAGAGTTATTCATGGGCCTCATCACTCTAAAGCTCCTAACCTGGATTCTATTCCGGTAGTTGTATTAAAAGGGTTGTCCCTTTGACCTATCTCCTTTGCTGTTTAAATTTTTTAAACTCAAAATGTTGTCCCCGTCTTCAAGAATTGATGTAATTTATCTAATCCTGGAAAAAAAGATTTGTGAGAGTTCTTTCTATCATCAGCAATGTCATTGAAGGACTTATTAACAACGCATTGGTAAAATTTGTGCCAAACCTTGGTCTTTTCCTCAATGTTTAGTACTGATTAGAGAATATTGCTCCATAGGTTATCACTGACTGTAGTCACGGAACGTATCTATAACCTTATTAGTAAGTCTTGTAAAGGCCGTGCTATATCTCCAAATATTCTCAAGGCATTATTTGATAAGGGTTGACCCGTAATCAGAAAGTTTATGAAGCTGGCTTGCTTCATAAACTTTCTGATTACTGTTTTTGTGGGGCCTTTTAAATCCCTCAGTCCTTTCTTTCAGAGCGTAAAGTGCATGTCACATGTCACACCAGATGGTATTACATCTGATCTGTATTTCAAAAATTCTGTAGTTCATCGAAGTTCTATTCTTGGTCCAACCCTCCTTTACATCACCCACCTTCCTGGTTACATGCTTTGATTCATCAACAGATACTGGTAACACTAACTTGTACTCTGAGATTTGCTGCAATGTATATCAGCATAAGTCAAATTTACGGAAGATTCATTTTCAGACCTTCCGGCTGTCATAGAATGGGAAAGGAAGGGGCAAATTTCTAAAAACGCGGCAAAAATGCAACTGATCACGTTCAACTGAAAGTTTTCATCTTCCTCCAATATTTATCCACTATAATTCTGATGCTGATAATCGTTATTCCGCTTCTGCTCCTGTGGAAAGCTCATCAACGAGGCTGCTTGAATTTTCGTCAGGTGTTTTTAAAGTTCCTTATCTTTAATGTATTGGCAAGTCTGCTTAAAAAATTGTCGATACTTTGTATCGCACTAGGAAGTGTCTTACGCCTGAAGCTATATTGGATCTACCATCCATCTTCGCATGGACTACTGTTGTCATATCGGGGCAGATCCTCCCTCATCGTACCTTGGTGTTCTTGATCGAGTTCAGGGACTTGTTTTTAGCTTGATAGACCGAAACCTTGTGGCTACGCTTCAACCTTTGGCCCACAGAAGGTATGTAGCTTTTTCAGTCTTTTTCTATAAGATCTATCTTGGAAATATTCTAACCAGCCTTCCTTGCTGATAGCAGGTTAGTTTGTTGCATCGATATCTCATAACATACCATAAATATATTTAAGGATTTTTTTACCTAGATTTTGATAATTTATTGCTAAGCGTTCAAAACAGTTTTACACTCAGAAACTTATTATCTGTGACTGCATAATCCTATTGATTAAGTATGTCACCGTACTTAAAGAAGAAACCATTAGTAATGATGAGTATAGGTGTATGGCTGTCCTGGTGTTCTGATCCTAGACTTTTGCTGAAAGAAGCTAGATAATTCGCAAATGTTTATCTGTGGCTTCTGCTATATGAAATACGATATTTTGACAATGTTTTTCAACAAAAGGTTAAACTTCACATGAAAAATGGTAAGTAGAACAACAGAGCAGTAGATGACAATGAACAATTTTGTTCGTCAATTAGTAAAACTACTGAAGAAATAAAACCTCCTGTAACACAAAGGAAGAAGCAGAAATGGATGACGGACGAGATTTTAGAACCAATGGAAAAGCGTAGGACAATAAAGAGAAGGTCAGAAAAATATATCAAATTAAACAGGGAGGTGCATATAAAATTTCGGCAAGCAAAGGAGTGTATGTATATGAAACAGTGCGAAGAAATGGAACGAATGGAGAAGACCAACCCACAGAAGATGCATGACCTGGTGCGACGGGTGAGCTCAAGTAAAAAGAGTTTTACACCCAGCTGTATTGAAGCAAATGATGGAAGTATTTTGGTTAATCAAGAGGAAATGTTACATTGATGGAAAGAGTATATAGAAGACTTGTTTGCTGATAACAGAGGAGAAATAAATATTTCCCAGAAACAAGGAGGCAACGCGATCTTAAAAGTGGAAATAGAAAAGTAAAGAACATGAGGTAAAGCTGGGGGCCCTGGTGGGATTGTGGCAGAAAAAATCTTGGCACTAGAAGAGTTTAGAATTGAACAAATAACAAGATTAGCAAAAGAAATCTATGACGAAGGTCATTTTCAAAAGATGATGTGCGGATCTGTCACTTTGCCCAAGAAAACAGGGGCTACGAAATGTGAGCTTTTCAAAACAATCAGCTTAATAAGCCAACTAAGAAAGCTGATTCTTAGAAGTTTTTTAGATTAGGCTGCGGGGTCGAACAGTTGGAGGGGTAGAGAAAGAACATTATGGTTTCACAGCTGATATGGGCACACGAAATGCCATCTTCGTACTGACAATATTAGCAGAGAAAAAAGCTGTTAGTATGCAAAAAGAAGTTAAGTGTTAAGTTTCATTGACTATGTGAGAGACTTGATCGAGTTGGACGTGAGCCTTTGTTTGAAATCCTGGAAGCATTAGATCTGGATGGCCAGGATATCGAGCTGTTGAAAAACTCATACTGGGAACAAAAGGAAGCTGTGAGACTCAATGGTGTAGTTAGTGAGTATGTCGAAACAAGGAGGGGAGTGAGACAGGGTTGTATACTACCTCTCGACTTGTTCTTTCTTTACACGGAAATAATGCGAAACATTAATTGACATGAAAGGTATATCTATTGGTGGAATAAAGGTTAACAACATCAGATATGCAGATGACACAGCGTTGATAGCAGACAGTGACGAAAAACTCCAAAACATTGTGAATACAGTGGTAGAAGAAAGCGAGAAGAAGGGTTTGGAGATAAAGGGAAAGAAGTGATATGTGATTAAGGGCCAAGAACTGGAGAAAGCTGAACAATTTGTTTATTTGGGTAGTTTGGTTTCAGCAGACACTAGATCTGAAGTGGAAATAAAGAGAGAATTGGCATTGGAAAACCAAACTTGAAAAAGTTACAGAAGGTTTTATGATCAAGTAGTGCGACAATCGAAACTAGAATTAGGATACTTAAATGCTACGTGTGGTCCACTCTAGTATATGGTTGAGAGAGTTGGACTATTACTAAAAGTCTGGAGGACAGGATTAGAGCAGTGGAAATGTGAAAGGTGGAAAGAAGAATGTTGAGATTATCATGGACAGACAGGATAACCAATGTGGATGTTCTGCGTAAGGCAGGGACTAATAGATGTTTATTACAGACGATCGTGAACAGGAAGATTAGGTTTACAGGGCATGTGATGAGAAAGGAGAGGCTTAAAGAGGTTGTCCTGACTGGCCGTGTAGAAGGAAAAAGATCAAGCGGAAGACAGAAAACTACGTACTGGGCATGGCTAGAAAATGCAACTGGTTGGAGACCCACTGTGTTGACGTAGGATCTGAAGAACCGCCAAGAGAAGGATGTTATGACTGCCGCCTACGCCAGCATTCTGGCATGGCACCCAGATTGATTAATTGATTTCCCAAGCAAAACATCAAAAAGGAAAATAGCGATCGTTTTCATATTTTCAGAAAAAAGTGATAAAATTTAAGAACTCACCATAACTTAATACTGTTTGTTTCAATTCCAAATCTTTGGTTAAGTATTATCAAAATTTCTCAGATAAATGAAAATATATACATATATGAGATATATTATATTGATTATATATAGATTATATATATGAAAAATTTCAAGTTAATTTTCCTTAATACAAGCTTACAAGAGAGTCATATAGGCCAAATTTAAATGGAGTCCTTTGTCCTAACTTTATTGATTTTTACACAAATTTTAGGAAAACAAATTAAACAGTGGAGACATTCGTTTATTTAGAAAAGATATCCTTTGGAAAAAGTAGTGACTCAAAGCCATTGCTCAAATTATCAATTGCGATTTGGCTTTTGTGGAGCATTTGTTGACCAACCATGAACAGGGTAAAAAATCTAAATGTAATCAGTTGCATATCACCGAAAGAGCTAGGTTTGCCTCTGCACTATTACTTCCGGGGAAGGTTTATGACAAGTTAAATTCATCTCATGAGGTAAAAAAAAAGATTTATGCATATTTCATAAATTCGTTTATCATGCGTTGAATGTTACGCTATTTGCTCCTTTCCACTTCTTGTTTCTGGTCTGCGATATGAAACTGGTCCACAGTAAAAGGGCCAAAGATAGAATAACAAAAACAAAAAGGTGACAAAAAAAGGTAAACAGAATTTAGATAGTTATATTATAGACTTGCTACAAATATATCTTCATTACATGATATTTTCTCGCTTTTTCAAACGTATTACAAGTTGTGTCTTAATTCTAGACAAATTAGCCAAAGAATATAATCGGAAAACATTTTACAAAATGGATTGCATTGCAACATCCTTAAGACTCTTAGTTTCTTTAGTGAAGCAAAGTACAAGCAAACGTCTAAGTATGCTTTAGTAAAGCATCACCATTTACACCTGTTCAGTTTAATTAATATACCTACCGTGTTACTAACGTATTAACTAAAATCGGAAAGATATAAAATAAATGGAAAAACAAAAGCTGGAGATGAGATATAGGTACTTCAAGGATAAAATTATACAACCATTATCCGGACTTGGTTGCTCATAACGACATTCGGTAGCGTCATCTGTTTCCATTGTAATCTCTATCTTTGCTGAAACTGTTATTGGATGTTGAAATCCTTTTATATGCAGTACCTAATGTAGTGAATTAGTATACATCACTAATTAATGAGCGTGAAAGACGTAACTGTAATGTTAGAAAATGGAATACAACGCCTGGCAATAAAACTATAAAGCGTAAATTTAGTGTATGTGAAGTGTATGTGAAGTGTATGTGAAGTGTATGTGAAGTGTATGTGAAGTGTATGTGAAGTGTATATGAAGTGTATGTGAAGTGTATGTGAAGTGTATGTGAAGTGTATGTGCAGTGTATGCGAAGTGTATGCGAAGAGTATGTGAAGAGTATGTGAAGTGTAGTGAAGTGTATGTGAAGTGTATGTGAAGTGTATGTGAAGTGTATGTGCAGTGTATGCGCAATGTATGCGCAGTGTACGTGAAGTGTAGTGAAGTGTATGTGAAGTGTATGTGAAGTGTATGTGAAGTGTATGTAAAGTCGTATGTGAAGAAGATGTGGAATACATGTTAAGTAGATACAGAGTGCACATAAAGTGAATTCAAAGTGAATTTCAAGTGTTTCTTGTGCAAATGATTAACTCTTTATTTACTCTTGTATCACAGCTTGAGAATTCTCAACAAATTTCTCCTGCGTTCCATGTGCCAGTCATTTTAATGAATATCGGAACAGTACTATTTTCATAAACTGCTGCTATTTTTAATTACTATTTCACATATGTCCCCTTTTCCATGCCAACTGATTTTGTCTTTCCTTGGCTACAACTTGTACAACAATATTTTGGTCCAATTTATTAAATCCCTGCAGCTTTCTAAATTTCATGTCATCAAATAATGTGTTTTAATGTCTTAAATCTATTTTGCAAAAATTATCTTCGTTCTTTACGACTCTTTCATGAGAAATGTGTTGAAAAGTTGAAAAGGTGAAATCATTCAAGGGTTTAAGGCATGGATTTATGTTAATAAAACTTTAATAAAAATGTAATAACGTATGAATAAACAGTTTTGTATACTTCTATCCTATACCTTTGCTACTTATTTCATGTTGGTGCACTGTAACTGTTGTATTGGGCGCAGGACATCAATTTCCATTGTAAAACTATGAAAAAAGCAAGATAGACCATAACTGCAATTTGACACACTCACACACACTCACTATCCAGTTGGCATGTATCCATGACAATGGCACAACATTATTACAACTCAGTTTTTTGGATTAAAAATATTTGACTCATACATATATCCTCTATTATTAATTTTAACTTGTATTCATTCTGCCTTTCTTTTCACAATAACAGTACTGCCAACTAATCTACAACACTATCTCTAATAGAAATTAGCTAAGTCTTCCGAATAAGGCAGAGATCAACTATGCTGTCTGTTCTAATCTGCTTCTTGGGAAAGGTGATTTGTTTACAAAGGTATCGTCACACACGACTCACACAAGCATTACCTCAAGCAAAATATATCAATATATATACACATATTTATACTCAATCTGCAGACAGTACCGTTTCGCCCTTTTTGGGCTTATCAGTCCAGCACAGAGCTTCTGAGACATAACTCTCTGGCCATATTGCCGGAGCAAACACAGCTTAAAGAGTTATTGTGGGATCCTGTCAGAGTGCTCAAACTACGCATGCGCAGTGAGCAACGCATTACGCTAACAACATATTTATATAGATTTGTATTTTTACCTTCTTTTCTGTACTGTTAGCAACTACCATTTGCTTTTTGTTGTTAATTTGAACTTCTCTTAATTTTTTTCCACATATTCCATAAATATATATATATCATCCATTAGTACGGATGAAGCATCAAGGTAGCTGTTTCTTTTGACATTCCAATAAAGACTGTCCTGTGGTTAAAAAGAATATGGAAAATAAGTCCTTAATATCAAACGAATATTAATATCAATCTTTCTGGCAAAAACACTGGAAACCGAATTACTCTTATATGAAAAGGCAGGTGATTTCCATTTGTAAACGAGTGTCTAGTAGCTTGAACACGAAACATGCAGGGAGATTTAGAACAATGCTTCATTGAGCAGAAGAGGCAGGCATGTTAATATGAAAGACATCTCAAAAAACAACAAGAGCACTTGGCTGTCATTTTGGATTGCGTAAACAAGAAAAAGGCAAAATCTGCCAAAAGGGGCTCTTAAAAGAAGGTGATGAATCAACACTTTTGGTGGTGTATTATAGAAACGAATTTCATCAATGTTGATAACAAACAAATCAAAGATGCGAGAGCATATCTAACGAGAAATAAACAATAAAAAATATCACATTCTCCGTCCAAAATGGATTTACCTCTACCCTGTAATTGGAAATAGTATCAAAGAATGTACCGTAGTTAACAGTGAACACCGGTGCTATGCAGATTTATGATGCACTGTTCCAATATTCGAATACCAAAAGCCCTGGCTCTCCCCCCAAAAGAAAACCAAGCCCCCTACCCCTCTATTTAATTCGTTTGAGTTAACCCAGCAATGATGTTTACACATGATGTTAAGCAATTCTCTTACAAAGGGGAAAACTGTTCCAAAAATTAATACAAGTAATGAAGAACATATACCTGTGTGGAATCTACGTCAAGCTAAGTAAAAGTTCATCGAGTTATCGGCAACAGTTTTTAACAATTCCTGTAGAAGACACCAGTAAAATACCGAGGTTTTGTCGCCAAGGCTATGTAACAAATTTCTCAAATTTTAAGGAACTCAAGGTATCTGGCACAATTCTGTTGCCGAGGATATCAAAATCATCGTGTTAGTCCTTAGGACCCTCCTTTAGTAAACAGCGTTAGGCCTACAGAGCACCTACTCTGACCCTACATAGGTCCGTATTTCATAAAGAGTCTACAGTTAAAGCAGAAAAGTGGGGGAAAATACTTGTTTCCCTCAAGCTATACGTAAATGTACATGGTACAGAGAAAAAGTTACTTTTGGTTCCAAAATATTACAGTGGAAAATTGTCTGCCAGATCCAAGGCCTTTCTGTAAAAATCATTGTTAAACTCAGTTTACCACATAAAAGTTTCTTACATCTCCTTTCTCCACTTTATATTTCAAGGCTCAGATAACGTAGTTGACCATTATTTGTCACTACTTGGTTGTTATCTTCTGTCAAGGGTTTAGTACCACAGTTATTTTTTCTCTAAACACCAGATACCCTGAAAATTTAGTGCATAACAAAAGATTCCAACAGACTGCTGGCTATTTTCTCTAATAATAAATTTTCCAAATTTATTCTCATAACTTTAAGTAGTATTAGCTTTTAAGAATCTAAGCTGCTGCAAGAACCTTAAAACTGGCTTTTTAAGAGTTAATCTAAATTGATCTGGAATGGATAAAGTATAGTAAAATATTCTTGTATTTAGTACATGAATTTGTTAAATGGTATTACAACTGCAGTGTTGTTATTTAGATTTTTTTAGTTGGTGGCTATGGAAAAGACTATGGACTTCGCTTATTAGTCACATCGCCTTCATATCTGTCAGTTTTCAGTCTTACAAAAAAGCAGGTTTTTTTACCCTGCTACTAGCTAAAAACTGCTCTATGAGGCTACACTTTATCATTTAGACAGAAGAATCCATTTAATGCTAAAAAGGCGTGTCTTTGGCTTTTATATACTGCTATGATATTATTTCAACATTCATACAGAGAGAACAAATGAACTGAAAACTAGAATATGGAAAAACTACCCTATTGTAGAAGGGTACAATATGACACAAGGTCATAGAAACCAACTGCTTCACTGAAGAAACAGACATTGTTAAAAGCTTAAATAACTAAGAAGGCATGATACAGCAAAATTGCAACACTACAAAAATACAGCGTAATACTAAGGGCTACTGATCTACAAAATTGGTTAGTCGTCTAGCTTTAGTAAAATTTTTCAATTTTGGCTTATATGACTGTAAGAAAATCTGGCTAATGGATAATCTACTTTAAGCATACGCTGTCACTACAATACTAAGACAAGGGGAAAATTTCTGAGAAGGCATTTTTGAACAAGGTTTTGTTATAAGCTTATGTTCAAGCTGCTTACTCCAGACCTTGATGAAGGCTAAACCAATTAAATACCTCATTGTTAATATAACAAAAAAAGTGGGATTCCACTTGGTTTCAAAAAATATTTAAAGGCGGTACAATATTCTGTGGTAATTTTCTACTCGATCCCTAACAGGGGTAATTAAAAAAAAAACTGGGCGTGTGAAAATTATTGTTAAAAAGAAAGTTTGTGTTTAGCCCGAATAAAGAAAGGTGATATGAACTAGGTAGTAAAAATGAGCCAGGATAACACTGAAAGTGCCAACTATGTTATGGCAGATTATAGTAAGTAACATGACCATAAAATCTCTTCAATTTGTAAGTCTTACATGACAGTCACATTTCATGTAAAATGCATTTAATAAAAATAAAAAGCAGCTTACTTCAAACATCTGCTTTAATTAGAAACGCAATTAATTGGACGCAAGTAAAGTCCAGTAAAATACAGGGAACTGCTTGTTTGACACTAAACCACAGTCCTGCTACTACTTCCTTTTTTGTATTTTCAGTCACTCTGGGCAATGCCCAGGCGACCTGTTATCTTTGTCAGACGTTATGAAAGGGAAAAGGTGAAGTTAATAGAAGAAGCGAAAGAAAATTAGAGGTATTAGTGGATTTAAAAGAAGGGCAATCAAACCAGAAAACAAGAGGGCAGAAGCTAGTTTCAATGTTTTAATACACCAAAAAGCGCAAGTCGAGTCGAGTAGTAAGTTAGTTTGCAAACCTTTTTCCAAGACAGTATTCTGATAAACACTTGTACCAAGAATTTTAAAACGCTTGAAAGCTTTTAAGGAAGTAACAAAAGAAGAAATTTTGTTGGAACAATTCCCATAAAAAACCTCCAGAATAATGAGAGAGTTGCAACACCATGAGAAAGAATGTGGCTCTCTACAGAAAGTCATTAAAATCACATTCAAAATTGTAACTTTTTCTACATACTTACAGAATTTAAAACTCTGTTACATACAAAGACAACTCTCAAAGTGATCCAAGATAGCTCTTATTTCACCCACACCTAGTTTTGTTCTAAAAAATTACAGAATCCGTATGTAGCATACTTAAGCATTATGGTAGTGGTATTTTGAGATGGCTGACATTGGCACAAGTGGCAGCCATAATAGAGCCATATTTTTGACACTTTTACGAAAAATCTCCCGTTATGTCATAAAAGAAAACTACAATACAAACGTTTTATTTAATAATTTTTTACCCTTTATCTAAGTTCTAGAAATAAAAAAGTGAACCCACCCCTAATGGAGGCAAACATATCATCTGAAAGTGTAGGGTCCCAAGGCTTCGGGTTCTGATTTCACACCTGAGGACTTGATAAAATTTTAGGGCAAAAACCATACTTTGGCTTAACGTCAAACTAGTATGTATTGTTGAAGAGCGTAATTAATGAAAAATTCCAGAGTCTCCATTCACCAAGAGTGAAGCTTTCTAGAACCAGCCTTACTGGGTCCGATAACAATATTATCCCAAATAAATAAAATAGTCACGCTACACGACGTTTTGAGTTTAAACTCCCTGTCATTCATGGTTGACTTATTTTCTGTACATCTGTATTCATCAAAAAAGATGATTTACACAGAATACCAGATTTTTAAAAGAGGTACTGATAAATTAAAAATCTACAGACGATAAAAGTAAACCACTTTACCTCATAAAATTCCAAATTCACTAGCAACGACTTTGATTGCACCGAATCTGCAAGAAAAGGAGCAGCACAATGCAGCAGCACAAACCAAGAAAGTTAGAGAATGGTAGCTACTAACTGACAGAGGTATGTAGCATCAAAATTTAACCTTATCTTAATCCGCTCCTGAACTGGAATGAGAAGCATTAAACTCTAACTTGTACATGTCTTCCAGAGAATTATTACTTTCCAATGCACACAATGCATTGGTAGCGTGTGAACTGGGCATTGACTGTCTGTTTTGCAATCCAAAGTCNTTTTCCAAGACAGTATTCTGATAAACACTTGTACCAAGAATTTTAAAACGCTTGAAAGCTTTTAAGGAAGTAACAAAAGAAGAAATTTTGTTGGAACAATTCCCATAAAAAACCTCCAGAATAATGAGAGAGTTGCAACACCATGAGAAAGAATGTGGCTCTTTACAGAAAGTCATTAAAATCACATTCAAAATTGTAACTTTTTCTACATACTTACAGAATTTAAAACTCTGTTACATACAAAGACAACTCTCAAAGTGATCCAAGATAGCTCTTATTTCACCCACACCTAGTTTTGTTCTAAAAAATTACAGAATCCGTATGTAGCATACTTAAGCATTATGGTAGTGGTATTTTGAGATGGCTGACATTGGCACAAGTGGCAGCCATAATAGAGCCATATTTTTGACACTTTTACGAAAAATCTCCCGTTATGTCATAAAAGAAAACTACAATACAAACGTTTTATTTAATAATTTTTTACCCTTTATCTAAGTTCTAGAAATAAAAAAGTGAACCCACCCCTAATGGAGGCAAACATATCATCTGAAAGTGTAGGGTCCCAAGGCTTCGGGTTCTGATTTCACACCTGAGGACTTGATAAAATTTTAGGGCAAAAACCATACTTTGGCTTAACGTCAAACTAGTATGTATTGTTGAAGAGCGTAATTAATGAAAAATTCCAGAGTCTCCATTCACCAAGAGTGAAGCTTTCTAGAACCAGCCTTACTGGGTCCGATAACAATATTATCCCAAATAAATAAAATAGTCACGCTACACGACGTTTTGAGTTTAAACTCCCTGTCATTCATGGTTGACTTATTTTCTGTACATCTGTATTAATCAAAAAAGATGATTTACACAGAATACCAGATTTTTAAAAGAGGTACTGATAAATTAAAAATCTACAGACGATAAAAGTAAACCACTTTACCTCATAAAATTCCAAATTCACTAGCAACGACTTTGATTGCACCGAATCTGCAAGAAAAGGAGCAGCACAATGCAGCAGCACAAACCAAGAAAGTTAGAGAATGGTAGCTACTAACTGACAGAGGTATGTAGCATCAAAATTTAACCTTATCTTAATCCGCTCCTGAACTGGAATGAGAAGCATTAAACTCTAACTTGTACATGTCTTCCAGAGAATTATTACTTTCCAATGCACACAATGCATTGGTAGCGTGTGAACTGGGCATTGACTGTCTGTTTTGCAATCCAAAGTCGAGATCGGTTACGCATTTTGAAGCCAGACAACTTAAATGATTATAATCTTAGTTGATACATTGATTTCCAGCCTTAGAACACATTACCTGAGCGAATAATTTAAAAGCAACGATTGCCAAATCATCTCATTTTTCCACACACACAAAGGAAAGTCCCCTCGCACGCCATCCTCTTTCAGATCAAGAGCAGAAAGTGAATAAAAACGTATTTACGTCAATACCATTTTAAGCTCTGCTTTCTGCTACTAACGGCCGCATAGGTTATTGAGATTACAGATAAAAATTAGATTAAGATCAAATGCTTTTAACAAAGTGTACAAACCTTGCCATGCTACAAAAAAATCTGTTTTACAAGGGGTTTAACACAAACCTCATATTTTAGGTCTTTCTGAGCTACGTCACAAGTTTTATACTTCAAGATACATACTTCATGTTTTCAAATTCTCAAATTCACGAATATCCGCAGTTTTATTGCCTGAAATAATATGAGCATGCAGTGAACGTGTACTTCACAATTTGACGTAATGTGGCGAACTGATCTCTTTTGATCAAGAAGAAATATACGCAAGAAAAACCAAATGTGAAGTCTATATTTCTACTCAATCTTATTTTAGACCTCCGATAACTGACGGAACACAACATGTTTTATAAACTATGATATTTTATGTATGTATATATATATATATATATATATATATATATTAACAAATGAATATAAAATGTGATCAACAACAGTGCTCTACCACATTAAAACGTAGGAGCTAACATTGGATTCGATATCGATATCAACGCTAACCTCAAAATAGTTGACTTTCTAGATGTTACCCTAAATTTGACCACCGGGACTTTCAGACCATATAAAAAGCCAAACGACCACTTGCAGTATGCTCATACCTCCTCAAACCATCCAGCAAACATACTGAGACAACGTCCGACCTCTATAAATGATAGACTCGCAAAGAACTCTTCGAATCAAGCAATTTTTGACCAGGCTAAAACAGAATACGGAGACGCTCTCCGAAACAGCGGTTACCGTACGCAGAACCTACCCTACAAAAAACCTGAAAAAAGCAACCATCGCAAGAGGAATAGGAAAAGAAATATCATATGGTTCAATCCGCCCTTTAATAAGGATGTATCAACCAATGTTGCGAAATCATCCTTGAACCTTATTGATAAACACTTTACGAATAAAAACACCCTCCGAAAATTTTTAATAAGAACAATGTAAAAGTCACCTATAGCTGTACGGAAAATATACGTTCTATCATCAATTCTCACTAAACAAGAAAATTACGTCACGCGCTACAGCAGAAATTCCTCCGTGCAATTGCAGAATCAAAGAAAATTGTCCACTGAAAGGGAAGTGCAGAACATCATCTGTTATTTACCAATGCAAAGTTACGGCACCGAATCAACCAAAAAAATGCTACATTGGACTGACCGAATAAGAGTTTAAACAACGATTTAATGGTCACAAGCAGTCCTTTAACAACGAAAAGTATAAAAATAATACCACGCTATCAACGTACGTTTGGTGTTTAAAAGAGCAGAATTTGTATAACATCTTTGTAGAAAAAAATTTTTTCAAGTAATTATTTGTATACAGCTGAAGATTGTAAAAGACATGAAACCCTCAGTACTGTAAAGTTAGAGTTACTCGAACATCTGATNCAGAACATCATCTGTTATTTACCAATGCAAAGTTACGGCACCGAATCAACCAAAAAAATGCTACATTGGACTGACCGAATAAGAGTTTAAACAACGATTTAATGGTCACAAGCAGTCCTTTAACAACGAAAAGTATAAAAATAATACCACGCTATCAACGTACGTTTGGTGTTTAAAAGAGCAGAATTTGTATAACATCTTTGTAGAAAAAAATTTTTTCAAGTAATTATTTGTATACAGCTGAAGATTGTAAAAGACATGAAACCCTCAGTACTGTAAAGTTAGAGTTACTCGAACATCTGATTATATATATATATATATATATTACTGATCTTCCACACTCAAGATCACCTTTTTTACATTAACACTACTTGTCCTACCGACCGTGATATTTGAAAATACTACTGTTTAACACAATTTGTTATGCTTTTGACTGTAGGAGATATTGATGACTGTCCTGTAATTTGCATTAGACATATGTCCACATAATTTAAAGCATCAAAAGTACATCATTAAATGAGCCTGTGTAAAAATGTTACCAAAATCAAGGCTTTGCTTTTTTACCTGATCTGACTGCTTATGCGCAAGAGACTTAACTTTTATGCTTAATAAAGGAGAATGAAAAGGTGATCTTGAATGTGGAAAATCAATAATATATTTTTATATGTATATATATTTAATTTATACATATATATTATATTATATTTTATTATATTATATTACGGTAGGACAAGTAGTGTTAATGTAAAGGGTTTCCTGTAATGGGAACAATACCCACAAAAAGAAAGTTAAAAAAATCACCTGGATATAAATCAGATTAACATTTCTAATATTGACCTTGTTTTAAAAAATATCCTGTAAGTACTTATTTGAACTTATCACAAATAACGTTTTTCGAACACTTAAAACTGAATGCGTCAATACAATCCACCTTCCGTTTAAATTTACGAGTGTTTTCGCTACCCATCCACAATCCCTTATGTTCTTACTAACAAAATTTTTGTTAGTTATTTTATTGTATCGTATGTTAGGTATTTCATTGTATCGTGCGCTGGTTATTTTATTGTATCATTTATTAAAATCACTCACCTAATGCCTCTCCGTCATCCCAGAACAAACTCCCTTTTGCTGTTCCTTCCTCATCCAATGAGATAATGAGTCCCATGGTATTCTTTCGACTATAACAAATGATGGGTAAAGAACTGAATCTAGTAACATCCTATCAATTAAAAGTCAAAGCATTTAATAAGTATATAAATATATCTTTCATAATGTTAAGTTATTTTATATTACGTGAGAGTAGACAGAAATGGGCAAGCACGAGTTTTATCAGTCAAGAAATTTTCCTCATAAAACAAGTTATAAGGATTCCTAGAACAGACGGTGTCGAAAACTTCTGTAGTCATGAGGTCTTGTGACAATACCCTTTTTAAAATGGGTCTTTTAAAAGAAAAAATATTTTATCTTGTTATTCTAAAGTTTGTATACACATAATCAGAACATGATTTGAAGTCAGTAATGGCAATTTTCAACTTATCCAACGTGTGCAGTTAAGAAATAACACATTCTACCCAGGAACAATATATAACAAAATATACGTCTGACAGTGTTATTTGTAGCTTTCGTACAACTTTATAGTGATATGGTATGATTTATGAAGTGATGGGCCTGATAAGTTACACTGAGCTATTTTCTCAGTCGCGGCTGATTACATTGATAAAAAACTATGGCTAAGTACAAGACTTGACTACTGTACAAGTAATATCAGATCACCTGGATTTGAAAAATATTGTCACAGGCAATTATTATCATATCAGTCTTATCTCGTATGCATCCTTTTTTGTTTAATAGCCAAATGAATTTTTGCCGAAACTCGATATCTATATCTTTTGATAACTTAAGGTTTTCTTTCTTCAACATTGAGTTTCTACCACTAAAAATTGTTTCTATGACCACTAAATAACAATTTTGTGTGAACTTTTTAGTAGCGCGGTTGATATGGCGAAAAAATCTGTTTTTCGAAGCCTCTATTAATACAGATAGAGGAATAATATACATACATTGCTACCTGACAGTATAAACAATTAGTGGCAATGATTACCTCCTCGCCATAATAACTTGTTGAAATTAATGGCAATGGCATTTTCCCGTTACATCTCCAGTATATATATTTCGGAATACTCGGATTACACTTAAATGGCGAGGAAAACTCATACACTGTTATCATTAATTTGTGAAATAGAGTTTCCATGTTCCTATAAGGTGCGTTTTTAAAACAAAAATGTGTATATTGTTACAAGAATTAAAGAATTTAAAAAAAAATACTTTTGGGGGAATCCAAATGTTCGGGGGTTTTTTTCAACCAAAGGAAAGATATTTTAAGGATGTTGGAAAATAATACACAGTGAGTCAGTAGTTCAATTCAAATACATTTAAATGTATTTGAATTGAAAACGATTCAGGCGATGTGATCGATAAAAACTTGTAAATACTGACAACGCGAATATTTTATCTTGAGGCACCGTTTACCATGATCTATGTTCAGACTGCGTAGGAACATTAAGCATGGTAAGTTTAAATCACAATCAATAAGGCCAAATAATTATATGCAGTGCAACCCTTGAGAAATGTTGATTTTCCAGTTACTGTGCAGGTGTTAATAATGTTTCTGAACAGAATGCTTCAGTAAAATACAATCGCACGAGTCACTGAAATGGCTTAAAATTTAAATATTATGAAGAATCGTATGGGTAAAGTATATTATGTAACTGAAACAACCACTCGTTGGTGACGGGTAAAAAACTAAGAATGAAAAAACAAGCACAACAGCTAAGAAATTAAGAGAAAAAAATTAAGTGCTCTGTATCACATTAAAATGTATAAGGAATAAAGTAAAGAATTTTTAATCCTGTGAAAGTAAACAACTATTGGTGGCAAAAAGGAGAATGGAAGAAAAATAAAGCGAGAGTGTGACCAATTATATATCTCAAAAAGTAATTAATCAATTGAAAAGAGAAATACTATGAATTTAGCAGCACGAAAAACAAGTCACACATCAAAAACAGAAAGTGTGTCCGGTCTTTTTTCTTCTTTTAATGGTTAAGAGTCACACAGGGCACAATGCCACGAAGTGTATGAAACTGTGAAGAAATTACAAGAAAAAAGAGGAACAAAAAAGGAAAAAGAAAAAAGTTACTCCAAGAGATAAGAATTAGAATCAAAACATTAAAGTCATATGAAGTAGGAAAGAACTCTGAACCAAAAGAGTTCCACAATCTTGCAGTCCGAAGAAAAAAAACTACAATCATACAAACATTTAATATGTTGAGAGAAACGAGTCACGCGAAGCCCAACAGACTGAGCAGGTACCAACAATAAAAGCTAATCAGAACACTTCCAAGGATAATACCTTCTGGAAGACTATAAGAAGTCAGATTCCGTTAACGAAGCAACGGTTGAAGACCAGGAGGGCAGAAAGATGTGGAACCTGCAAGTTACAAGTACGTATCAGAACTTGATCAAGACCATCAAGACAAAAAGACTGAGCACCTGTCCAGATAAGGCGACAGAACTCCATGCAAAGGCGGATGGTGGATTTATAGAGAAGCAAGATAGCACCAGGTGTGTATTTCACTCTAAGCAAAATACAAAGAACCAACCTCTTTCAAGGCTGACTTGCCAATATATTGAATACAGGAATCCCATGAAAGACCTAGAGGAAATGATAAACCAAGCATTCCCACTTCTGAAAAGCAAAAACCGCTTTATCTGTGTTAACATCAGAATGAAATTCCATGAATATTGGAAGAAGTTAAGGGCTCAGCTTTCTATTGAACTACATCATTTGCGTTTTCGCTGCATTGAAAGAAAACAGCCAATTCTTTCCTCATTCTCTGGCACCTTGAAGGTCAGATTCTACGTCTTCGGCATGTTTTGACTTGTTTCTGTTGAGTTGCATTGTGAATAAGAGTGCCGGGTACAGGGGAATGTCATCAGCATAAATGTTGATAAACTTAAACAAAATATTAAGGAGACCATTGATTTAAAAAAGGGAGAGAGTTGGTCCAAAATAGAATCTTGTAGAACGTTACCGTTAATGGAATACTCAAAAGATGTAATTCCATCCAATGTGACATGCACTTTACGATCTGAGAGAAATGAATGAAGTAATTCAAAGATCCTAACACAAATATCATAACCAGAAAGCTTATGAAGCATTCTAGCATGCTACACCTTATCGAATGCCATCGAAATATTAAGCGTTATAGCTCTTCCTTCATCAGATGTATCCACAAACCCTATAGATACGTTTCGTGATTACAATTTAGAGGTCACCAGTAAAGCGAGATCCTTTAAACATGTACCGAAAATCAACAAAGAGACCAGTGCAATCTGGATAAGCCGACCAAAAATCTTACTAATAACAGAAAGACTTACTGGGCGATATTTGCAAGGAAAAGGTGGATCACATACATTCTTAACGACAGGAAATCATTGAAAACTCTCTAGGAAGGTAGAAAATATAATTCTGATAGGCAAAGGTTAACACGTTTGGAGGGCAAAGATGAAAGCTCAGAAGCACACTCCTTCAAAACAATTACCGGAATCATATCAAGACAACGAGCTTTAGATTGATCGAGTCCATAAAAATTTTTTGGAGCCAACCTTGGATGTACGATGAGAGAGTATAAAATCTGAATATTTTGCGAAGGAAACATTGGCAAGTAACACCAGTGCCATTTAAAGCCAAACTGGTAGAAAGCAATCTACCAAAGAGGTCAGCCTTTTCTCTGCGGGACAGTGGAAATCAAACACCATCATAGAGTGGAGGAATAAACGACTTGCCAGATTTTATTGTGAATATAGAAAACAGCCTAATCAATATACATGTTTCTGTTTACTTTTCGTATGTTTATTAAGGTATATATATTATATAGTATATATAGATATATATTATATATTATATATACAAACATATATATGCGTTAATAGAACTTAATTTTTTCTTTAATTTATGTTAATAACAGAAATTGTACTTTCTTTGCATAGTTTACCCTGCATAAAAATGAAACAGAATAATAAATAATAAATATAATAATGAAAACAAGAATTCAAAACAGTATTGTAAATCTTCCAGATATCTCGACTTTTTAGTCTTTGAGTAGAGGCAGATTCTCGAACTCGACCAGTATAGCGAGATTTAGCATCATAGATCACCATTTAACAAGCATTACTACCTGTCTGAAAGAAACTCAAGATTTATCATTTTTATAAAGTTGAAAATGAACAAAGAAGTGATTCTGAAGACCATTCGCAACAGAACAATGAGCACTGAAAGATGGAGGAGGATGTGGTTTGACTATGTAACGAAGACTAGGTACAAATGTTTTAAATACCAGCTTGTACCCAATCAGTGAAATCAGCGGCAGCATAAGACCCTGATTTCGAGAAGAGTTTCGAAAACATTTGGCTTTTCGACGATCTCCAGAAAAAACGTAATTTTCAATTGAGTACAGAAATTCAAAGCTTACAGAGCAATCCTAAACTAGTATTCCAAGTTAGAAGAAGGCACTCATTGTGGTGGCTCATCTATTTTTAGGACAAGAGATTGCAAACTGGGTACGTGATCGCTCCTCACAAACTTGACAAAAAATCCAAGGCGTCATTTAAGTAAAAGTAAAACCATTATAAAATTTTTACTAAGAAATTAGGAATGGTTTTTAAATAAAATGATTTCAAATAGCATATTTAAATTTTTTGGTTTTTAGATTTTAGTGATTAGTTCCTCTAAATATCCGCTATTCAATTTTGACTCGTCATTCAGCATTTTCAGTGTCTTACTATATGCTAATAGTCTTAGATCAGCCCTAAAGCAGTGTTAGCTTCCTATTCTCATTATGTTTTTCCTTTTTCCTTTTTTTTCACTAATGTGTAAAAACAGGACCACATTGATAGGAGTTTTTACAACATATGTAAAATGCTGATGTATTTATATGTATATTTTGGATATATGTATCGTATCCTTTATAAACAATTTAATAATAATAATGATAATAATAATAATAATAATAATAATAATAATAATAATAATAATAAATNAGATTTTAGTGATTAGTTCCTCTAAATATCCGCTATTCAATTTTGACTCGTCATTCAGCATTTTCAGTGTCTTACTATATGCTAATAGTCTTAGATCAGCCCTAAAGCAGTGTTAGCTTCCTATTCTCATTATGTTTTTCCTTTTTCCTTTTTTTTCACTAATGTGTAAAAACAGGACCACATTGATAGGAGTTTTTACAACATATGTAAAATGCTGATGTATTTATATGTATATTTTGGATATATGTATCGTATCCTTTATAAACAATTTAATAATAATAATGATAATAATAATAATAATAATAAATCCCAGTTCTTCTAGGCATTTCAAGGCACTGAAAATGACCCCCTATGCATTACCTAGTAAGATGGAAGCAAATTGTTGCAAAAATTACAACTCGGATTCACCACGAACATAAAATCAAAATATCACCTTTTCTCACAACATCTATTTTTATAGACCTCTGTGACGAAATAAAAAGTACTAAACCTTCTCAACTTTAACGCAACCTTTCAGCATATGGCACAAGTGGTAGTAAAGCTCACGTGTTTACTATTTATTGATTACTCTCAAAATGTACACTACCTAGATTACTATTTATGTGAATAAGTGTTATGTCACAGGGTTCAATTCTTGGGTTTCAATTATTTTTATGTACCTTCATAGCAAAGTACGTACTTGATTTATTGTCTCACAGAAAATCACAAATTATGCAGACCATACCGCTATCTATTTTTTAACTAAAGAGTTTTAATTTACTCAGTCTAAAGTAAATAAATTTCGAGTTAACAAAGCTAAAGAAAATCAACCTCTTCTTATGGACTCAGACGAAATAGTCGATTTATCTTTGAAAACAAATAAATATTTTGTTACATTCAACATGGAGGCCTCGATCAGAAAAAATATTCTCAGAAACTTGCAAGATCTCAAAATTTTAGATTAATACAACCCATTTACACAGTACTATTAGCAATTATTATCTACCGTAACCTTTCAAACTGAAATTAAAAATACTACAAAAAACAAACTATGAAAATTATACCAAAATACAAAAAAACCTCCGCCTTATTTGTGTATTTCATTTATCTTGATTTTCTGTTGCTAGATCAAAAACACAAAAGTTTTCAGATTTTAAAACTTCTAAATAGAAAAATGTCTTAAGTTTAATTTAGAGTATCTAAATTTTCTTTTTTATTATTCAGGCAGTCTATCTTTCATTGCACAAATATCAAACTTGGTTTTCACATTGCGGTGTCGATTTATACTTCATCCGATCAATCTTTTCCTCAATCTTTACTTGGTACGAAAACCTACTTTCTCTTCTTAAGCCCGATCTACTCTTATTTGTTACCAACGTCTTTTCGTTTTAACTTCTCTTCGTTTAATGCAAAACCAAGAGGAAGACCTAGAAGAGAATGGTTTACTGACATTATGGGGTGGACTGGCCTCAGTTACCATCAGACGGTCAGAGCTGCACAAAACAGAAGCTACTGGAGATCCATCATCTTCTCCGACCTTCCACACGATGGAACCTGAAGAAGAACAATAATTAATGCTTCAGGTATTTTACTAATAGCATAGACTGGCTCTGTTCATAAACTTCAAACTTCATAAATTTCAAACTTCATAAACTTCATATTATTACTTGAAGAAATAATAATATTTATCCTTTGAAAATGCTAACTACATTCAAATATAATTAACAGCTAAAAATAAATCTTCATCTTGTGCACGTCAAGTTAGTTGTTGATGTAAAAATAGAGAAACAAGGCAAAAATGTATAGACAAAAGCAAATACTCTAAAGGCAATTAGCAATTTTTCATTCGTCACGCAGGTATATTCAGGCAGCTATAAAATTTTTATACCTGAACATTGTGTTGTTGGCTGGCTTTTGCGTTGGTATGATATAACCACCTCTTGTGAACACCGGAATGTGATTTTCTGGCGCAATTAAAGTCACCCTTTTCCCTCTTTCCATAGGAGTTTGAAACAGTTCCGACCCCTTAAAAACAGAAGTTGGAGAAACAAAACCAAAGTTAATCGAACACAGTAATACGCTCAAAAAAATTCTTCATACAAAAACATCTAAGCTCTTCTGTAACATCACTAACTAATCCTGACAAAAGCCATGCCAAAATAGCCATGAAAAAACCCTGTCTTCTCTTCTTTTTTATACATGATTTTTTTTCAAACATGATTTTTATAAATAAGCTAAGTTGCTCTTAAGATTCAAAGACGCCCAACGTTAGACTATTTTGCCAAAATGACTTTGATCCTGAAATCTGCCGCTTTACAGTAATTTCTCTGATAATGATGCCTTTCCTGGCGCCAACCAATGGCTTTTTCTTTTGTGAAGTTCCAAAGTCGTCCGCTCGGGGAATTAAATCAGGTTCCTCTTGGTTACAGTGCAGTTGCACTAACCATTAAGCTACGGCTCCTCATTTTCGTGAAGTGATGTCAACCCCCCCCCCCAAAAAAAAATACCGTAAAATCCCGGATATTGGCCCTGGGCTTATATCCGGAGAAAGGTCTTTTTGGGTGGGCCTATATTCGGGTGGGTTTATATCCAGGTGGGCTTAAAAGTGGGATGGATTTTTTGTTAGAACCAAAATAAAGCAATTTTCTTAGCATCAAAACATTTTACGTTCCAGAAACCTCAACTAAGGAAATACAATAAAATCAAATGTCTTGTTGTTACTCTTCATCACTGGTCTCGCTTTGAAGTTTGAACTCCTCATATGCTTCCTCTGCAGATAGCATTTCGTAATCTTCTAGCCCCTCAATATTCAGATCTGCATTTTCTCTCCCATCTAATGCAAGAGTAATACCACACTTCTTAAAGCTTCGGATTATCATGTCTTCTTTCTTTGACATTCGGATCAGGCTGTATCGACCTATTCTGTGATGAGAACTCTTCTCTGAGAAGCAGAGAAGAGTTCTCATTCGGTATAGTTAACTAGATTCTCGTCGATATGCGTCTCAAATAATTATCGAATTATGTCCTTAAACGGTTTCTTAGAAACAATATCTAATGGCTTAATTCGACTTGTACATCCAAGCGATATGTTGTTTAATTCTGTATTATTATTATTCAGAATACATTTATTAACTTGACTTTCTTCTTGTCTAACCCATTCTCTAATGCGTTTTCGATCCACATCAAACTTTCTTGAAGCTAAAGAAATATTATTACCATTTTCCAAAAATCATTGTGTCACAGATAATTTAAACTCAGGTGTGTATGACCTTCTCTCGGCCATTTTTATTCTGATAAAACGCACTGTCACTCCGAGAAAACATTCGAAAAACAAAGCATTCGAAATTCGAATGCCTAATCCAATGATATATTATATAAAAACCTAGATATCTAACTTCCATTCATTTAACGTCCAAAAAGTGAAGCCAGTTACAATGGGGTGGTTTCATTTCAAGAGGTGCTTCACATATTCGATGTGAGTTAGATATCTAGGTTTTGATACAAGATATCATTGGCTTAATCTCGATTGACTATTATACTATTGCTCTCGCTCTCTGAGTGGAAAAAATGGTTTCGTGCTCGGTGAAATTAGCAAAGATAAACTATACGATTAAAGTTTACCATTTTTACTTAAGTCTTCGAAATTTGGTGAAATCCTCAAATGCGTCCTTGAACCAGGTAATAAACAACAACGCAATAAAAGTGTTATCAACAAAACGGAAAACGATTGGACACCCCCCAGAGACATTGGCCAAAATACTTGCTCTACAAATGGCTAGCGAAATGACATTGGCATTGGAAGCTGAAGTTACTGAATCACCAAGAGATGCCACTGAAGGAAAATGGGTACTCGGCGGAGGAATAGAAATACCGTGCATGTATAAAGTGTATGGGAAATACGAACAAAAAAGCTATCTACGCAATAAGCTTAAAGGGAAATAATTTTTTAATATACCTTGTTTTTCTAAACATATAAACAGAAAGGCGCTTAAAATCTTGTTTTTCTTTGATTTTTTTGCCTTGCCCATGGGCTTATATTCGGGTGGGCTTAAAAGCGGGATGAATTTTGCATTATAACCACAGTGGGCATATATTCGGGTAGGCCTATATCCATGTGGGTGTTTATTCGGGATTTTACGATATTGGGAAATATGATATTTAAAGAGGAATTGTTTTCGCCTTTTAAATGTTGCTACCAAAGGACAGGAATAAAAATAGTTGGTGGTGTTTAATGTAAACTTGGGTCTCCAAGGCAAAAGAACTGGTGAAACGCAACAGTCGCCAAATCAATCACAACTGCCTATAAAACAAAACATGTTTAAACATTTACTTACATTTATGAGATCATACCACCTTCCTTTTGGAAAATAGGCATTGACTGTAACAGCATCCTACAAAAACAATTGAATGCCAAAGGCTTTAACATATTTTAAATAGCATTTTCACAGCAACAAGTCACGCCTTTAACCGATGTCTGAAAATAGCACTTCCTTATTTGAAAGCAAAATTGTGTACCATCTAATTTCATGGGCCAAACAAACAGTTGTTTTTACAGTTTTAAAGCATATCAAAGATTTCTGGATTTTCATTGTTAATAAAGGAACGATATGTAATGTTAAATGCTTTGGAGAAATTGTTTTTTCTTTATTCTGTGCTGCTTTGGACCTTCCATATTACTTGGTGTTTTCTGCTTAATTAGTTTCCTCCTTCCGAATTATTTTCGGTAAATCACTCTCAACAACAATCCTTTCCAGTCCGTCATCCGGGACTTCACAATCCGTTATGCAAATTGTCTTTTTATTTATATCACTCAAAAAAAATTCGCAAGAATTTTGTTTGAGAAGAACTGTGGAGATTTCCTTAAATAAGCTACCTTAGAAAAGACGACGTGTTGCAAATAATTTCAAGTACTTAAACTATTTTCTTCTAAGTCTACTTTGTTAGCCAGTTTTCATCACAATCCGTGTTTACTAAAAAAGCAAGGTTCGTAGCAGTCGGACTTTGGTACAAACATGGCCATTTATCCTATCCAGTGTTTTGCAAAATTATTTTATTTCGGGTCATATTGACCTTCTCAACTGACTGACATCACTTTAGGAAAAGTAATAATGGTTTTCCAAGAGTTAAATTGAAATGTTGACCTTAACAAGTAAGCGCTGGTGTATTCTATGTTATTTCTTCACAAGTATTTACATCGGTTTCAATTTTCTTTCACACGAATTATAATTATATACAAATATCGCATTTACTTTTTAACTGGCGTTCTGCAAGCGAGCATTCTCGTTGTGTTTTCTTCTACTAAGGCTACCAGACTTAAAGGAACACATAGGTGTGGTTTGATCAGATCAACTCCCATAAAAACCAATCAATCAACTTAACGCTCTTCAAAATGTATTTTGACCATTGTTTTAAAAAGTTTACCCTCGTTAAATAGTTTCATAATTCTCTTCAAACCTTCAAACCTTGGTGTCAGATGACACCAACTTATAGAGCTTATTGGTTACCTAGCAGTAAAAATGTCTAACATTAGGCAGTTATGGTCTCAATCTACAAAGGTTTCACGCGCACACACGCATAACTATACAGCAATACATACATACACATATCCACACGCATGCATACACACACAAACACACGCACACGCATAAGTACGCTCCAGACTTTCTTCAATTGGAAGGAATGGCAGTTACAGTTTTAAAAGGGTTGTGGTTAGTTTCTTTGTTTTTTGTATGGTGGTTCCTTTGCATGTGTGTTTCGTATCTTGTTTTCAAGTTCTCCACCTTTTGTTCAGTTTTTGATAGGTGGTACCAATCAAAAACCTTTTATCAAGTGTTAACATTGAAGGGCACAGTATTTACTTACCTTCACAAGGACAGGGTTAATTAACAATGCTGGACCCCATAAGAACTGACGATCAATATTCCAGGTATTGTGATCTTTTGGAAACCTTTTCAAATGATAACAGATAAAGAAAATGTTAATTAATTTAGTGAGAAAAACAAACTATTTAGTTCATCTGCTCTTTTTGTTAAATAAACGGCTTAAAAATAGAAAAACGTAAGTCTGAATATTCCCCTTAAAAAAGAATCTAAAGCACAACATGTCAGTTAAAAATGCTGAAATATATTTAGCAAGGTTCAGTTTGGCAACGAGCGTCAAAGGAGACAAAATTAAAAGCTAATATCTGAGTCAAATATTGCACCCATATATGACGGTACAGTGTATTAGACGTCGAGGTAAGATTCGTTGCGCAATTCCTTGCATACTCGATGGTGTGGGGATTTTTCAAACCGACAATGTCAGAAGATGAGAACTGAGTTTTTGAAAAGTATCTGCCATTAGATTTTCTTGTTATAACTCAATGTAGCCGGAGTAATAACATAACATTTTAATTTTCTACAAAATTGCGTATATGAACGAGTTGCGGTTTAAAGAGGATGACATTACTTTTTCCTCGGAGAGGTGCAATTCAATTTCCAATCACCAAACCGATGATTGTGCTAAGCAGTTAATTCAAATAATAGGAAATAAAACAAAGAAGGCAAATTAGAAAAAGGTACCTACATACTGGAAGAACTAATTTATGGTCAAATGTTTTATATTCATAAAACAATTTTTTTAAACTTCGCAACAGGGGTGAGATGCAATTAAAATTCAAAAGCACACAGAAATTAATCAGTGCTAACTTTTCTGTTGGTGTTTCAAGAAAATTTATCATTTAGATGACAAAATAACTTTTTTATCAAAGGAAGCTTTACTTACTCGTTCATTAAAGGTCGTACAACTGTTGATCCGTTTAAGTGTGCTTCATAAAACAAAGTATAGAGGTAGGGTAATAAGAGATAACGAGTCCTCATAATCTTCCTAGCATTTAATCCAAAGTCTGCTCCAAAAGAAGCTGGGTCTTGCGGCTAGAAAGATAAAAAATTAGCATACACTTACTTTCCTACAATTCTGCCTTCTAAAAAGGAAGCTTGCCAATGTGATACGGGTATCAATACTCTATGTATGTTTGAGGTGCCTAAAGGATATAGATAGTAACTATCTAGAATACTAAGTGCTTCTATGTGAAGTCATTTTTCTTTATATTATCCTATAAAATTCAATATTCTATTGTTCCCTGTTGTATTACGTCATATCAAACCATATATTTGCTAACAAATATATGGTTTGATAGAGATGTGATCCTAAAACGTGAAGATGGCTACTCTTAAAAGATTTTCAGATATTATATCAATATTTTTCCCCAGGGAATACAAACATTGCCATTTCCATAATTATCGCTTCCTCAGATATGTAATGTAACTGAGGTGACAAATTTTAATAATGGTACTCGTTATGTTTTAATCCTTGATAAGCTTTCTAACTTTTTATTTCAGTAAATACAGACCAAGCTTTACTTATTATTACTATCTTTTAACATGGAAATGGTCCAAAAAGCATACATAACCAAAACAGTACCACAAGAAACCTCTCTATTGAATCGTAAAATCCATATGTCCGACGTCCTAATGTCACCAAAGCTTGCCTTTCCCAAATCTGTAAAAATCCTGAGCAAGGTCCTGTTCTACCACAGTCTTTCTGACTTTACGAAGAGCACAGCTACTTCAAGCAGCCTACCATACGATTAAAAATACTTCGAAGCAGAAAAGTAGTGCAATAACTGTGGAAATAAATATACTTTAAGGTTATTAATCTGAAGGCACTGGTAATGCTAAAGCTGCTTAATAGCTTATGTGATTCACCAGAGCCACGGCGTTGATACAAATACAGCCAAAAAGGCCTTATACTGTGCAAGTAAAAGCAATAAATGCCAACTGTGGAGTGAATTAAGAGGGTGTAGTATTCATTCCTAATGTGTGTAAAGCTAGCGGAAGTATGAAGGCCTCTTAAACGAGTGTGCAAAAATCTCAACGAGGATCTTTTTATTGTATCTAGCAATTACATAGAATTTGGTGAAAAGTAGAATCTGTATGACCAGTTAAAAACTGTATTGAACCAGCAAGTCAAGTTTGTTTGATTATTCAGAGTCCAAACAAGCCATGTCAGTAAACAAAGCCGCCCAGGCATGACATTTCCGATGAATGACGCAACTGTTGTATTAATAATGTTACTATACAACGTGATCACGATACCAACTCAAGTCACTGAAATGAGCATCAAATACGAACAGTGAAAGATTACCAATTGGAGATATTTTCCTTGACAAAAGTAAAATATTTTAAAGTTAGCCTCCAGTATTTTTCTGTCTTAGGAAGTTCTCATGTTCTGTGTATAGTAAGTTATCATGTTCTGTGCATAGTAAGCATTGTTCAAATTTACAGGACCCGGTCCTAACCCTACACAAAATGTATGCAGTGTATAAGATCTTCAGAGTGCGAAAAGGCAAAACAACGAACATTTGAATGTATGCCCACTTACTATTTACTTACTGCATACTTCTACTTCCTCGAAATTCCAAAGTAATGGGTGAAAGTATAAATAAAATATTATAACAATCAATAAAAATATAATAAATTAATGATTTTTCAAAATATGTAATTGAAATGGAAAAGCTAAAAAACAAGTTGTTACCGTTGCCCAGAACGAGTTGTGATTTCTGCAAAAAGGATAAAAAGCTCCAAGCTGCATCCAGCGTCGACATAAAGATTTCTCTGCATTATCACGAAAACCACATATATCGGCTCCAATCTGAGAAAAATGTCGTTATTTAAATATTTTTAATAGAAGAAACTAAAATTCAAAGAACATCAGACAAAAATTTAATTGAATGAGACATCCGTTTTGTTATATATGGTTTTTCTAAGTTACATTTATGGCAGGGTACTATATGTCGATGGAAAAAACAAATGATGCTAACCAAAAAACCAAGGCTACAGGCAATGAAGAAACGAGACAAAACTTATCAACAAGAAACATAAATACTATACAATCTCCACATTCAGACCTTACGATTGAAGATACAAAGGCAAATCATATTTAGAACCCGTGTAGCATAAACTGGTACCCAGGGCTAACTTAATTCTTGATACCTCATAAAATATTGGCATACATTGAAGACTAGTATAACACTACAAAAATAGACACATGTAAACAAATGCATGTAACATATGCTAGTCTCAAACATTTAGCTATATTCATTTGAAACTATTTACATTTTAATTCGAGAACCTCCGGAAAAGCCCTTTTGTTTGTTTATACCGTTTCCAAGCAAAGTAAAGACACTAGATTATGTGCAGAAAGATGTGAAGTGCTGCCGTAGATAAGTTGTCACAATTTTGGAGAGAGATCAGAGTTCGTTTTACAAATTCCGAAGAAACATCGAGGCACTTAATCAAGTGTGATCACAAAAGTAAAAAAAACTTAGTGTGTCGTTTCAAAAAACCTTTGTATAAATGAGTAATCATAAGTGCCTACGTATCATGTGACAGCAAAGTAAACAACAAATGGATTTTGTCAACCAATATAAAAACTTCTAGTTCTTTCTCACAACTCGAAATTTGGGAAATGTCAGGAAGTTTTATACTTTAAAAGGCAGTTCAAAAATGCAAAAAATACACAAGTTGTCCTATTAATTGGTAAAAAATCTGGTTTTTCTAGTTTGTTTTCATCTGGAAAAATAGACGTTTTTATACATTCAATAACCTTTTTGAACGAAACTGACGGCAAGGTCATTTCAAATTAAAAGTAATATATATTAAAACAGCTATGTGATATTGCCTTTTCCTAGCGGGTTCCTCCCTACGTATTTACCTTAGTTTGCAACATCAGATCTCTGGAAAATCTTACCACAGCATCAATGGATAGTTCAAAGTGTTTACTTTGTTTTGTTTGGTTCATTTGTAAAAATTATTTCCTAATTTTCTGTGGGTCTTTGTTTTGTCATGATGACCGTCTGCACGATTTATAATATGAGACTACACAGAAAATATCAAAAGTGAACGACGGAATAACTTTATCTTTCCGCAACAAGTTTATCTACACACGCATCTATTCAGACATGCCAGAAAGATATAACAGCTCCTAACACTTGTTATACTCCTTACAAGACTTAAGTTTCCACACAATAAAACGCTGCCTCGTTAAAAAGTCTGGCCTATTTTCCTGTCGACATACGTCTGTATCAAAACAATACAAAGCATGATAGGATAATACAATACTTAACCGCTACTCGGTTACCAAACGGACAGCTTTTTAAACAGTAAAACCACAGATAACTTTGAACAAAAACAGTGACTGTGGATATTGAAGAGAACGGCTTTTTTACCACCATATTACGACCATGATTCTTTTTATTATTATTATTGTTATTATTATTATTATTGAGTGCTGGAGCAATACGAGCCCATGGGGGACTCAGGGGTAGAAACCCCAGCAAACCCATCCGACTACCAGCCCGATAAGGGTAAGCTGGGTGCATGCATCACACCCAAGTGTGTGCGATATTGATGTACATAAAAAAACAGCACATATTATTATATTATTATTATAATTATTATTATTATTATTATTATTATTATTATTATTATTTGACAAGATTTCAACAGGTGCATTATATCAGTTTACATAACTGTTTTTCATATAAGTCTTGTGTATAAAAATAAGTACATAAGTATAATACAATTAAAATAATGAAGAAAGGCAATTTATTTACAAATAAATACAAGTTTTGAAATCAGTGGTTAAAAGTTAAGCGAATGAAAATTCGTCAAGATGTGTCTAGGAAAATTATGAACATCTGAACAGGTGTGACATTTGAAAAACTAGGCAGTTGGGTGTAAATTTCTTAGACACATTTACGAATTCAGAAATAGGTCCAACTTTTTACAAAAAGAACCATAGTTAGATTCTGTTCTGATATCTAATGGAAAGTCATTATAAACTACTACCCCATTGTAATAAAAAGACTTGGGGTAGTAGTTTATAATGACTTACCATTACATATCAGAACAGAATCTAACTATGGTTCATTACATTGTATTACATAAATAATAAACGTTTTCGCTTCTTTTCAATGCACTTAACAAAACTAATTCAACTGCCTGATGTTTCCAAACAATGCCAGTATTTGTTTTATTAATTTCAATATTCTCCATAAAGCAATTTTGCTGTTCTTTGACTCGTGTTCACAGATTGTGATTTCCTATAAATACGTTAACATTCGAAAGGTATTAAATTTATTAAAAAACTAAATTTATCATTCAGAACAAAATTCAAGGAAAATCTGCATTATAACGTACATATGGAATACCAAATAAGCCAAATTCCAGCATGCCAATTATTGAGGTATGCATCTGTCCCCAAGCACTGAGATTGTCTCCTAGCCAATGTCCTGCATATTTTCCAGTACCTGGAAAGCTGGATCTAGTGATTACCAAGCTCCTTTTGTTAAACAATGAAACGAGGGCACTGGAATGAAAACAAAAAGAATTTATATGTTACAACTCGATTCAACTAATATCCAAAGTTTATCTGTATCGTTCACCAACGATATGGAAGGGGAGTGGCTGATAATATTTCTCGGTATCCCTGTAAAAGACACCTTGTGAGGGTGTTAGGGAAGACTGAGATATGCTGTGAAAATTGTGCTAGTCATTAATATTCAATTAAACAAAATTTCTACATAATTCAAAGGTCTTAGAAACGTTACACCTTTACCAGCACAACAACAGCATATTATATGTGGGTATCTTTTATGTAACAGTAGTGTATTTTTTCCATCTAATCTTCTGTCAGGTACTAGTTAGAAAATTGGCTAATCATCATTCGGTATTCTCTTGGTCCACCTCTATTCCTTCTATTTTGAATACTTTTTTTGCTTTCCGACGTCCCATTGCGGCACCATTGCGCCCATACAACAAGTAGCTGCAAGCCTGCCTTAAGTGTGGATGAAATGAGTAACTCCCACTCCATTGATGTGCCTAACTGCATACTTTGATTATTCGACAAGAAAAGAAATTTCTATCTTCCTTATGTAAGAATTTTGAACCAGTCTTATAATGCCGATATTCATCTATTCACAATGGAATGTAGCAAAATGTTGAATATTGCTTACAACAATTTCTTATTGCGCTTACCGAGGGTGCCAAATACATCAATAAGTTAATGATTACTATTTCTGGATTATGCTTGAAAGTGATCAGTATCTGCTGCAATCTCCACAACATTCACTGCCTTTGTGAGTAAATTCATAAGATATTTTATGAAGTGAATCAGAACGTTTCACTTACAAAAAAGTCTACACATTGTCGCCACATAGATCAGAAGTATCGAAACATAGTGGAACCTTTCAATTGCGATAAACAGTGCTCAGCATGTAAAGTATACGGTCTTAGCTGTGGTCTATTACATCAATCAATCCAAAGCGACAACAAAAGGCATTGGCAAATTACAAAATGTCACGGAACTAATCTCTCCTCTGAAAGGATTTTTGATGGCTCTTAGAATACAAGAGCAAATTGTACACATAAAAATAAGCATTTTTGGTTACGAAATATCATTGTTGAACCATTGAGTCAAAAAATTACAGCTGTCACAACTCTTATAAAACTAAAAAAGTTGAACCGAAGTTCTGTGAGTAGCAAAGGTAAGCGTAGAAGAAAAATAGTAAATAATCTATCTTTGAAGGATTGTTATTGATTCAGAAATGCTTACAAATCTCTGTAAAATACCAGGGAAGTTTCTATAACAAAAAACAAAAGTTTTTGCAAAAACTCACGGAAGATGCATTTGTCTGGCTAATACACCGCAGAAAATCAATTTTCGTGTAATATTTTTCTCTAAGTTATAAAAAATCTAAAATTCCAAAGCATATAGCAGATTGCTACGAAAAAAAAGCTTAGCGTAGAAATATATATATATAAAAAAGAAATTTATCTTTGGAGTACGATATTTTGTATTTTCAAAAAATATTTAAAATAAAAATCCTGAACATTCATAAATATTTTTTCAAGTAAAGCTAAGGTTTTAGTGTACCTTGTAAAAGTACTATGGACTACATCGCCAAATAGCACTATGAAATCTCATACAAGGCAATACACGATTTATATAATGAGATTACTGGTGTTAAGAATGTCCTCTTCGCAAGAAAATCTAAATTGTTTCATTAAGGATGTGCCCCATTGGTCCATTGCTTCCATTTTATCAAAAAAGAGTAAAAAGTATACCACCACTCTTAAAACTTCAAACAATGTTTCTCTACTGCATAATAGGTAGTTTATGTGTCACAGCTATATTCACCACATGTAGTCTAATAGGCAAAACCGTACGAAATGATACAAACTTTAAAACAACGTCTGTTGCCATGTGTTTAATAACTGTTGTGACAACCATCAAAGATTGCATTTAAAAGCATTCGCCTTTAACCTTGCTATAAAGAACCTGTTAGTATCATATTTGGTCAACCCTTTACATTAAAGAATATGCCTTCACTTACAAACATTAAAAGTTAATGCCAGCATGATGCCACAAGTATTAACTCAAAATTCCTTACCCTTACTGCTTTAGTAGCACAACTATTTAATGACAATCAATTTTGCCTATCAGGGTTGCTATTTATAAGCGCAGCATGGTTATTACTACTTAAACGTACTAAAAACTTTGAATATAAACTATACCGGTAAGTTGCAACTGACTGCATCAGCCCGTACAAACTGTGGGCGTTGTAGTGTCTGTGGCCTTTAGCGCTTAATGCACTCATACACACCGTCTTGTAGGCAAGTGAATCTCCAAGAAGTTCTAAATGATTTAGAGAATAACTGCATTACTTACTTCTCCAGTCAATAAATAAAGCGTATTCAAACAACCATATTACAAGTATATAAGATTATACCAACCATAAAAAGAAAAATCAGGAATGGTTCTAAATTTTACCATTTGCTGTATGCAACCTTACTCAAATGGCACTGGGTAAACTACTACTTATTACCATACCTTTTCTTTAAGCCTCTCTCATCACAATATTTTCATAAACACATTCTTGTAGCCTTTTGGGAATGGTGTGCCTACTTCCTGACGGACCATGTCTCAAAAATGTATCCAATGGCATGGTACCTTGGTGTATAGGTGGGGTTAAAGGTACACTTTCGATGATTGGTAGCTGACTAACAGCTGATCAAAGGTGGTCAAAATTAATAGTCAACGTGAGAAGTGTATAGAAATTCACTTTATCAAGGAACTTGCAAAGCTTCTTGCATTAAGATCTCACACCATTTTCAAAAATTAGTCTCTGTTATGACTCCCAAATTAGTTTCAAATGCTCGAATAATGCTCAGAACAACCTTTGGGCCAACTCATTAAAAAATGTGAAATTCTGAAAGTTAACTCAAAAAATGGCTGTTCTTTTATCAGAACAGAACTGTTGAACTTTTTCTATCGTCATCTAGCACTTAGTATTTTACTTGTCTAGGTACCGGTAATGGGTTATGGAAAGCCAAAAATTGTGGTATCTGCTTTTGGTTCCCCATACCCTTAATCCAAGCAAACAAAACGAAGAATTCACCAAACCCCTTTTTATATAACTTCCTTTAATTATAGATGAGGTGTTATTTAATTAGTGTTAATATTCCATGATTCCCTGGTATAAATCTCTGATAACTTTTAAGGAGATGCCGCGGGGAAAAAGATTAAAATTGCATAAAATGCCAAATTCACTTTTCTCTATGGCAAGATTTTTTCTACTGAAAATCGACTCTAGTTTTTTTGAAAAAAGCCTTTTAATACCATGAAAACCATTGTTGCTTATTTTACTGCTTAACACATCTGATCAGAATCATTAGCTCTACGCAAACAGCGGCGTTTTATTACCAAATCGCTAAATGGGCCTGACCTTTATTATGTTGCAGTGTAATACTCACTGCTACTCAGCAGCAGGAGTACGCATTTCAGCGATGAGTAGTATACAAATATCGACAATGCTGGTTCTGCATTTGTTTTGCAACCAAAAAATAAAATTAAAAAGAAGCTTTAATTTCTGTTGCCACACAATAAAAAATGCTGCCCTTTCTTCGACCTGCCTGTTGCTTGATAAATATAAAGCAACTCTGACAATGCTTTTCATTCGTTTTAGTACCAAAGAATTCCAATGACATAGATTTTGACCAAAAGGAATGTGATTCTTATCGCGAATCACAAGTTTTACACCACCAATTATCCATTTAAAAGATAAAAGCTATTCAAGAGATTTTTAAAACATCGAAAATAAAATAAAAAATTTACTTAGTATATCACTGTAATGTCATCTAACTGCTATTAACACCCCTCGGTTTAATGTCATCTTGAGCTCCCAAAGTTGAAAGCCGACGGATGTTTGTGTAGAGGAAGAACGTATGGAGTGGATAGGGCAATGAAGGGAAGCCAAACTAACCACATCGCGAAAATTGATAATGTTTAAAGCGAAATGTTTACACACGGAAAGAATCGGTGGAAATGCAGCTGAAGCGTTTTGCATTACCCATGCCACAAAAATCTACTGCAATTCAAAAGGACCTTTAATTGATAAGTTGCTTCTTATCTTATTCAAGTACGGCGAGTATCCTAGAACTTGTCATTCAAGCCGACAAATAGAGTTGCTATGGATGAAATTGGTGTATGGGTTGATAGGGTTGCTGAGACCACTATCGAGGAAAAAGAAAGGCAGAGGATTGCCATTGAAAGTACTGGTCACGAGAAAATGAGTGTAATTATTGTTTTTTTCGTTTCTTGGGAAAAAAGGGAAAAAGTTAAAAATGTTCATCATCTTTGCTGTTGTTAAACGCGGGAGAAAGAGTTTGGTCCAGCAATTCAAAATTAAATGCGTGGTGAGTTCTTCGCTACATGCAAGGATGAATGATGAGCTCAGGCTCGACTGGATTAAAATTGTTTTGGAGCAATTTTCGTTTACACAGTCTGCTTGCATAGGGTAATCTTGATTCGCACATGAAAGAACAAGTTGGCTTCTTGAGACGTCAAACTTTGATGATGTGTTCATTCCTGGGGGATGTACGAAATACATACAAGGCACAGGTGTATTAGTGAATAAACGTTTTCAGTACTGGTAACTAAACCCTATCAAGAATGGTTAGCCAATAGTATGCAAGAAAATGCCGGCCAGGGATATTCAGAGCCTCCACCTAGAAAATTAATTCTTGAGTTGATTATGGATAATTTGAATAAACTGTGAGAGGATTCAATGACAACCGCATGTGTTGACAGACAGCACCTTTAGGGCAAATCCATTTGGCGAATTGGACGTTAAAGATTATAGGATTATAGCAAAGTAGCTGTCAATGGTTGAAAACATATCAGGTCAAATCTTTATTGTGATGAGAAAATATAATTTTCATTTGCTTTGTAAAACATTTGGAGGTAGCGGCAAGGAGAAATTTGGGATGGATGAGTTTCCTACCAAAGACACAGTGGAGGAGTGCTTTATGTTTACAAGGGGCAGCAAGTTTGCCACCAAACAAAATATTCTTAACATTTTTCGGCAACATTTGACAATGAGTTATGTGACATGTTAAAGGATTATTCGTTTTTATCTGTTTAAAGCTTGAAATGTTATATCTGACACTTTTGTGTTACTTTTTACGTTTTTGTAGCACAATCATACGCAAGTTATTAGCAAAAACATAAAATCCTTGTCCTCATTTAGGACCAACGAAAACTGGCAACCCTAAAATTTGTGTAGACAATAGTTGTCGTAAGCAACGTCCGTATTACAATGCAATAGGTCTACATGGTTTATATTTTCGGGTACGTAGGCATCTCTCTCCCTCAGCCTTCTTTAAAGCTTACTGGTGTCCTGTGTTTAGCTCGAAAGAAAAGTCAACTGACACGGTGATTTTAACAATTACATTAATTGCATTTGAAATAATTTATGGGTTCATTAATTAATTCGGCAATGGTAATGGGCCTGAATGGCCTTTGGTTACTTTTATTAGAAATTTTTTTTCAAATAGAGCGTTAGCGCTTCTTCTGTTTATTTCATGGCAACTCCCTTAGAATTTGAAAACTGTATATGACATTTCTCTGACGTATTTCAGAAAGAAAACCTTTTAATAAAACATGCACTGCTGGAACCAAGCAAACATATGCTACGCAAATTGCATTGAAACCTGGCTTCGGACTCACTTTTGCTATTCATTTGAACTTGTACTTAAGTCAGATTTCAAACAAGTGGTCGCCTCAGATTTTTGTTTATGTGCATATAAATTTAAAAAGAGATCATTTACTTCAAGTACTAGTAAGATTAAGCATGCCACATATCAAATCCACCAATTCTTTGGCTGTTTGTGATATTAAGTTGCTTTTAAAGCCTCCTTCTCGTTCCCATATCCTTTTTGTACAATAAAAACGACCAGAATCTTCTCTGTTTTTGACGTAGTATGAGTTATGCGTTTAAGGTTTTCCCGAAGATATAACATAAACGAAATAACATACACAAATCAAAATGAGTCCGGCAATAATGACGTCTCATCTAAAAAGCTTTCCTTTCTGTATTGTGCAAACAAACTATGGAGTGCTTACATAAAACACTTTTATCTAAGAAGCTGCCATTAATTTAACCTGCAATACACATAACTCTACCAGACCTCTTGTGACCATTGTTTTAATTCCCGAATGGTCTCATAAATTTTCAGACACTTAGAACGTGTTGTTTATTAAGAGCTCCAATACAAAGCCTCGTGATGTAGCTGTCATATTCATTTTCTGTTTCATTTTATGAGAATTGTAAGACTAATCCCAAACTTAAGTGTTAACATTGATTCTCCTACTAGGAAAATGCTACCGAATCTGCAAAATTATTGCAGGGGTTAGGAATATATCATACGGCTGCTATCGGTCAACGAATTTCAAAGTCACAGAATAAAGATAAAGTTTCGCGAAAGCAGCATAATGAAAATCAAGATCATTGAATAGGTAACAACAGGAACAAGAACGTGTTATTAAACATTTGTTAACCAGCACCTTCAGTTAGCTACAAAACTGGAACAAGAAAAAGTACACTTTTAGGGGTTAAGACGTCATAAATTTATGAAATATCATTATATGGTGCTAGAAATTTTGCTCTTTTGTTTGAATTTCAAAATTTTAGATGTTAATATCACAAAATTGGAAAAAAGAAAAGTGCACGCTTGGTTCTACTCTTATGGTAAGAGCAAAAAATAGGATTTGGTGGTGGGAAGGTATTAGAGCAAAGCTCATGTTCGAAAAATTTAACAACTCTGCACAATGGTTTCTTACAACTATTAAGAAAACATAACTACTTTTGACTTAGAATAAAATTAGCTGAAATTGGTTATTCTTACTTGGTTTGTATGGTGGATTTTCCAAATTATTTTTAGGGCAACCACCAACTTTCCCTGTAATAAAATTTGCTGGTTCATTCATATCCTGTGTAATAAAAAAGAAAAAAAACAGAGTTTTTTCTAAACCGTATTTCAAGAACGCTGTATAATTGCTGCACAAAATTTCGCATATTTTAAAAAAGGTACAGATTGGATCTCTTAGAGTAAATTGTTTTATTAGCACGTACAAGTTATTTCTACAATATATATAAATATACATATATACAAAAATATAATTTTTAAAAATTCTGATTAAAAACAAACTTTAAATAAAACTGTTTACATTTTTATACACTAAATGGAAACTTCCATCTAAGCTCTAACGATAGATACAGTATATGTACCATGATTGTATGTCTAAGAATTGCATCAAGGTCCAATTTGTCTGTTCCAAATCAAATAAAAATTTGAAGGCTTTTGAACAAGTTACGAAGGTAACAATCTTAAGTCGAAATTAAACCAATGGTCAAACTTGCTCAAACGATCACCTCTATAAAACGACTGTCATTTGGCCCCCCCAAGCTTCTTCCTATATACATAAGTTACTATTTATAACGACCACATGTCTAAGACAACCACTTTTATGTCGTCCCAAAACTGGTCGTCTTACACAGGTTTGGCTTAATGCAAATTCCTCTTTAAGTACTTACTATCCATAAGCCATCAAATGAAAGTGTCTTGTGAAATTCTTTCACAAGTTTAGTCCAATATTTGCTTGCATTTGGATGTGTCCAGTCTGGGAAAGCAGCATACGCTCTGAAATACTTCAAACAAAATTCAAAAAGACTTTTAATACAAATTTCTGTTTTTTTGTGTTTCATTAAATCTGGTTTTTCTTATACTTACTACAGGTGCTTGTGGGCTTGTCGGTCATGCACTTGCAAGTTCATGTATAGGGTGATTTGATAACACTTCCTGTGATTCAGAAAAAAAACCGAGCTTCAAATTATACACAGCTTACCTATGGCAACTAGCAATTGCAAGTGTTCAGATACACTCTGTACGATGAGGTCAAATGCCTACACGAACGACTACCAGTCTAACCGGTAGTCGCAAAGCACACCACCATCACAGCCATCAAAAAATTCTTGAACCAAAACAATTCTACAGTGCAATTTTAATTAAAACTGTGTATATTTCTTTTCATAATGTTTAGAAAAACTGGCTGAAATTTGAAAAATGGGAGCAAACGGAATGGTCTTCATTTTGAACCTTTTGGTTTATCGATTTAGAAAAATGTTTTAAGGGAAGCTGAAAAAAGATAGGCCTCCAATTCATGCTAGTCTCATTTTGATGCAAAATATATCAGGCAGTATGATAGAATTTTGCTACCACAAATGAAAAATTGCCAGAGCCTGAATAAGTTCATGATGCTGATTTCAAAAATACAGCTTGCATTGACACATTGCGGTGTGTGGTATGTCTAATACTCACAAGTTCTAAGTCACACAGAGGATCGCGTTATCACTAGTTTATGACAAAACCTTATTTTAATGTAAATGATATTGATGGCTTTAATGAGATCATTTTCCAGACAAGCTTTCCAAATTGCATAAACCTGCGTGAGTTAGTGTTCTGATGGCGAATACCGATTTAATACGTCCGTAGTTTGGTGGTGGTGGTAAGATCTGTAACTGAAATCAAATTCTCATTCCTGTGGAAAATAGTAAAATAACCTTTATTCAGTCTACAAAACGTGTTTAAATATTACCACCTTATGCAATAACAGTCTAAAAGTTCAAAAACTCTATTTTCGAAGCAAGATCTTCAAAAACACCCAAAACATATTAGGACTTCATATCAAACTCGTCCTGCAAAGTCAGCTTTTCTGATCATATCTGCATCCTAACTATCAACTTACTTGTAATGCCATTCCCATCAACAGTTCTGCAACAACAGTCACAGAAAAACTGGTCTTCTTTTTCTTCAAGCATGCATGTTTTAATGCTCTCGTACGACGATCTGTTTGTTTATAAAATAGATACCACATAGCCCAGTGCCAATCTGTGGGGCTTCAATGCTCAAGGTGATATGAAACTCAAATGGTAAATAAAGGACACAATGTGAATAAAATCTCAAACTCTAAAAATTCACCAAGCTTTTTGTGTTCGAGACACATTATCAAGTGAAAATAAAAATCTCAAAAGATTAACACCGTCTAAAAAGGTTTTCTTTTCCACTTGACAATATGTTTCGAACACGAAAAGCTTCGTGAATTTTAAGATTTTAAGATATATTAACATCGTGTCTTTTTTTACCACACATTTCTCCGTTGAGTTACATGAAGCTCCAATTTGTTGTCTCTCTGTCTTCCGCAAATTTATGCCAGCCGACTATTTCCCATAGAACATTCACAGATTGCATCATTCCTTTGTCAAAATTACTCAAATATATTTGGGCTGTTTCATAAAAGCTGTAAAATTCTGTGTACAGGCTTAAATATTCATTCTTTTTTACCACTATTTTCCAAAACCAGGCAAACCTTCTTTATCAAAGAAACAAAAAATAAAATTCACTTTCAGAAAATAAATCCAAGCTGAATTGGAATCCTCTTCGGACGTGTTAACTCAACGATGACAAACTTGTAACCTTATTAACTCAAACTCTGTTGTCATGAAAAATTGGGCTTTTAAAAAAAGGAAAGAAAGCCAGGAATCCCAAAATGTTTGGATATTATGGAATGCCTATTTTCTTACATGTACTGTAAAATTTATCCTCCACGCTTGTGTCTACTTCTTTCTAGTAACAGTTAAGGTCTCAGGTGAAAAAACAGATCATCATTCCACATATTTCTGGGATCATTTTGAACGGCAAAAAGGGTTTTCCTCTATAGAATTCTTGCTCAAAAAAGACTGCCTTACGTCCTTGACTACAAAGAAAATAGTTAAAGGTATAAGTGAGGTTTGTGTCAGGACGTGATGATGTATATACTCTTAACTCATGTTTGCTACTTGCCACTCTTCAGTATGTGTATTTCTGTGCGTGCACTATGGGTAATAAAAGCATGCACTTCAAACATGGTTTTTAAGGCTTTGGCATAGTTTAATTAAACTCTGCCAAAGCCTTAAATGTCAAGAGCCTGACCGTGTTTGCTGCGCTAACTAAACTCTAACAATTGTAACTCTAAGCCAGTCACTTTTGTTCGAGCTTGAGCCAAAATTACAATTCATCATCAATAAGAAATCAAATCATGCATTGCTGCCTCACTTTATTAGCATTTGCTTTATTTTCTATGACCAAATGAGTTGTAATTTGATGTAATAATCACGGTATTACCAGGAACTCGGGGTCATAAAAACTATTTGTGCCTCCTCCTGGCAGTAATACTGTACACACATCCTAAAAACATTTGTTTAAAAGGCAAGACCTGGCGATTTTTTATTAAATTTTACTTCGGCCTTTAAAGTACATTTCCAAATGACTTCTACTTCGTGATTGGTTAAAGCAATTGATGGTTTCAGCTTGTTCTCTTAATATTTCTTCAATAGGCTCGAATGGTCGTGTCCTCTGTACCTCTTGTTTTGACTCATTTAAAGTATCATCGTCATTATCATTACCTGCACCATAAACATCATAATTATCATAGGCATCATCGACATGAGTATCATTATCGTCAACTTCATAATGGGTCAAAGCAATTGATGGTTTCAGGTTGTTCTCTTAATATTTCTTCAATAGGCTCGAATGGTCCTGTCCTCTATGCCTCTTGTTTTGATTCACTTGAAGTATCATCGTAGTTATCATTACCTACATCATAAACATCATAATTATCATAATTATCATAAGCATCATCGACATGAGTATCATTATCGTCATATTCGTTAACTTGTGATAGTTTAGATCTCTGTAGCAATTAAAAACGTGAATTGTTTTTGATGGAAATATATTGGGACTTGACTTTAAAAAATGTACAGAAGCAAAGTTTTTAAAAACACATAATTCATTTTTTAAAGTGACAAAGAATGGTTAAAACCAAAGGATAAGTCAAAAAAAATTTCTATCGCGTCTGGAAACTAAAGTAGTATTTATTTGCCAAATTTGACTTCCAATGAGTCTTCGTGACTATAAATCTGTAGTATAACTTTTTCACCAAAAACGAAATCTCAGAATTAACTTAAGATCAAGTGGCTTTTACATTGACCACAAAGTATTACTTTTCGTAGTCAGCGACCAATAGCTTTCCAAGTTGTATTTTTTAAAGCAGTTGTAAAAATTCAAGCAACAAAACTGTAATCGGGTAAGACTAACGGTCTCCAAAATTGTCCAAATAATTAACTTTCAGAATTAACATTCAAGGTCTCTCCAAGTTTACCTAATTTGAGAAACGTCTTTCCGAAAAAAAGGGTAGATACATAGATGGATAGATAGATAGATAGATAGATAGATAGATAGATAGACAGATAGATAGATAGATAGATAGATAGATAGATAGATAGATAGATAGATAGATAAATAGATAGGTAGTTAGGTAGATAGATAGATAGATAGATAGATAGATAGATAGATAGATAGGTACTTAGGTAGATAGATAGATAGATAGATAGATAGATAGATAGATAGATAGATAAATAGACAGATAGATAGATAGATAGATAGATAGATAGATAGATAGATAGATAGATAGATAGACAGATAGTTAGATAGATAGATAGATAGATAACTAGATAGATAGATAGATAGATAGATAGATAGACAGATAGATGGATAGATAGATAGATAGATAGATAGATAGATAGATAGATAGATAGATAGATAGATAGATAGATAGATAGATAGATCAATAGATAGATAGATAGACAGATAGATAGATAGATAGATAGATATAATTACATAGATCTACTTGCAATTTTTCGTAAAGGGAGGCTTTTTAAAAATTTTACCTTGGTTTGATTGTCCCAGTCGTAGTCAATTGTGATGTTTGTGTTTGGGTAATATGGCCACACCTAGAAATACATTAGAATTGTGTTATTTTAAATATTCTTGATGACTTACAAATCCTATTAACTATTCGTCCATAGAAATCGTCACTTAGAATATCAATTAGGTTATTTTGGGACTCTCGATGTACCGGTCCAGCCAACAAAACTAATTCTCACAATTAAATTATCTTGCAAATGTTTACTTTTGGGGTGGGGTACTTTTTTCAGTAGATATGCCTGATGGGAAATTACAGAATGAAAGAGTCACAAATATCAGCAGGATATCAAAGATCCATGGTTGACAAATGTTATTGCTTCTAATTTTAAGTTTAAGCTACAGTCCGGTATTAAAGCTATTATTCAGAAAAAATCCAGTCTGAACATTAATTTTTGTTTTTCATAGTAAGCAAAGCGAAGGTAATGTGCACAAAACACAAAACTTCTAATGACTACAGAAGCTACGTCCTAGTTAAAACATAGAACACAAGGCAATTGACCAAACTTTTTAATCCTTTTTACTTTTACCACGCTAGCTATCAAAATCATAAATGCATTACTGCACCCATCAAAAACCAAATGTCCTGAATGGAAGTATTGGAATGGAAATAGATGAAGCAATTTTTCATTAATAAGTAAGAATATATACTGGAAATTACCCTGGTAATGTAAATTGGGAATTTACAACGTCTGTAGATGCCAAAGCAACATTATTTTTCCCTTTTTTGTTAATTATGTAAAGTAGCTTTACTCCTACGCCTAATTACCTCCACAAATCAATATCAAAATGGTAAATGGTTCACATTACTTGCCGAAAATGAAAAAAACTCGGTGATTGCACAGTAAACAAGAAAACCCTCAAAAATATTTTCAGTGGTACTATTAAAAACATCTCGGACTTTTTGGGGTTAATATTGATTCTTCACTCTTATACACATCTACTAATTACCATTAAGGTTTAGAGGTTATATTTCACAGAGAGCAGGTTCGATTATTGTGTTTGTGACGATTCCGTTCACAGGAGCTATATACCAGTGATAGTTTTACACTTCTATCTTTAAACAGACTTTTCCTTTCAGCACGAGTAGAGTAAGCACTAAACAACGCCCCATCTGGGAATCGATGAAAAAAATACTTTTCACTGAATTGAAAAGAAATATTCATTTAAAGCTCTTTGTATAGAGAAACTGTCTTATCCTGAAAAGATGTTTATATATAGCTCTACATTTTTTGGAGCAAATAATTAAGCAGAGCAAGATCTGTTAAAAAGTATTTGGTGCTCCAAACAATATCAGTGTGATCTTCTTGACATGTCTAAAATTCTCATTGGGAGGCAGATAAAAACAATTCTAACTATCCTCCTATGCGGGGCTCTTGATGGCAGAAAAGAGGAGCAAAATAAAAAGGAATTCATGCTCAAACTAAACTTTACTGTTTATAGATAAGCGAACCATAACAACACTCAGCATTTGTTAAAAAGATATGATTAATAAATTGTCATTATTCAAGATATACAATTAATGCATGTCGTTTATCGACAAAATTAAATTAAACACACACACGCGCAAACACATACACATACACAAGTAATCAGAATGTCATATTTGTTTTATTTTTCAGTTATTATTTTTATTTATTTGAAGGATGTTTAATGTCTTTTTTCTCAAATGCTGGCTATCACCTGAATGCCATTCATCAAACATAAGACATTGGAAGACCAAATTATAACATTTCATTGGCTATGCTTTAGCAAAGCTTTTTATCTTACTGCCCCTGAAAAAAAAAATTAGTTGTAGTTGCTGTAACGTTAGTTAGTTTCAAATTTTTAACTACGTATAGGCAAAACAAAGGGGAAAATCTGTTTAAAATGTAAAATATTATCAACGAAAGCTACAAATACAAATTAATGAATCCAAGGGAAAGTTATAAGTTATAATTTTGAATAATTAATTGTAATCTACACTTTTACAAGTAAGAAATTGAGTTCCCAATAAAAGCTCCTTGACAATTCTGCAACCAGCACTGGCATGAAAAGTTCAAGCAAAATTGCAGAAGATGCTTGATACAATCCAAACCAAATATTTCCAGTTTTACTTTTATGAAACATATATGACTCAAATGGGAACATCGTGCCATGTGAAATGTTACATGCTATAACCAAGCTATATACAATTCTGGTGGCTTTTTAAAATCTGCCCTCTAGATGTCCTTCTTTAAGTTCCATTTTTATTAGCCTAAGACCAATGGGAATAGCATGTATCCTTCTTGGACGCCACTGCAGACACCAGCCAGTAGGTAAAGTCCTTATTTGTCCTGACCAGTCATTTGGAATTGTCTTAGATCCACCACCTCACACCTATGGATTTGCCTTGGATGTCATATATCGGAATCTTCCGGAGAAATGGTCTGAGAATAATACCGATGTATATGGGCAAGTCTAAAACAAGTGATTGCATAAGCCATTTCAGAACTTTTCAATTATCTGTTATAAGGTAAATATGTATTCTGCACAATATTGTTTAAGAGAGAAATTTGTTTGTTCTTTTCCCACACCACTGCCCACTTTAACAAAAAATTGTATCAAAACAACTTTGGAGAGGCAGTCCCAGAGATAACCACATATCAATTCCTCTCTAGTTTTTAAATCTGAGCTAATTGCCTTCTTGAACATTCAAACGAGTCCCCTTTTTTCAAAATTCTATTATTAACTACAGATTCATATTTACTTCCATTTATTACATACTCAGAAAACGAGACAATCTCCTTTATCACACGATATACCATGCCATGTTGGTAAATTCTGGCGATGTGGTGTTCTGAAGCGCCTTTGTGCCCCTTTGAATCTCCTCCTCCTGAAAATATCCAGCACGAATTAAAAGCAAGGAGGGAAGATCTTTAGTCTTATCAGTGCTGGGTGGCTTAGGCCTGTCGAAGGCCCTCTTAAAGTTTAACGCCCATCTTTCCAGCTTATCAGTACTTGTCAGAAGCCTTTACTTGTCCACTGCGTTCAAGGCCAGTGTCAGAGGTCTTCTTTTACAGAGGTTTTCCATGTTGCTACGCTAAGATGCCCCCTGCAAATTGTAAACCAGTCCGCACAACTATTCTCCACTGTCCCTCTAAATATTCCCTCTGGCTTCTGTGATTTTTACAATGTATTCCTGGTAGTTCGATATCTGCTCAGAAGTGCAATTATGTTTTTGTATTACAGTGTTCTCCATTCTGCTATTAACCTTTATGTTTGGCACGAATACCAAAAAGAAATGCATACTATCACGAGAACACTGATACATGATTTATACACACATCACTATTTATGGTTTCTTATGCGCTTTCTTAAACAGGAGTCAATTCTCCAACAATTGACAGGGCAATTTTAAGCAAATTTCACCAATCCCAAATTTCACCGAAGCCCTAGTAAATCATGAGTCAATACTCCGCTGTCTCTTTTTCTGATTACGAAAAACACAGCTCCTGGATTCTTTTTCTTCTGGATTCTTTTTTTCCGTCTCTTGAGCTTTAGTTTGCCCTTTTCCATAACAAGGATATGATTACTGCACAAATCTGCCTTAAAATACACATAAATCTACCTCCACCTTGGTCCTATAACAATGGCATTGGCCTCAGTCTACGTTCTCCGGTATTTGTTTTTGTAGATATTTTTGTACTTTAATAGTCTCGCTTCAACTTTAATTTTGTTGAAGGTCCAGACATCCACAAGTGGTAAACGTTATTCGTTGTCTTGCTTTATTTTTCTGGATCAATGGCGTGTTCAGCGTGAAATTGGTCTCTATTCTACCTGTTCAGATAGGTATTGACCAACAGGATGTCATGGTGTGGCATTTGTATAACTAGGTCTTAGTACTCTTGGGTTTAGTCATTAAAATGCCATCACCTGGATCATTAATTGAACTGTGGCACGAAATGGGGGTGAGTGGCATGAGTGGTGACAAAACTTTCTGCCTGTGGTGCAAACTTAATTGGAGTCCGTTTTTTGAAGGCACCACATACCTGCTAGTCTCTGACGAGAACAAAACTGCCAATGTGAATGCTTACTTGACGACTTTAAAGCAAGATGGTCTTGTCCCAAGATTAAAGTTTACTGAATTGGTCAAGCGAACATCAAAAATGTAAATATTATAGTCCTTCAGCTCATTAGTGATATGGACGTTTCGATCCACCTGTAGCCCAGTCGCACCCTTTCTATAGGTGTAATGTACAATAAGTCCGAGTCAACAGTACCCCTTTAAATTATTTAGCCTACCACTTAAGATGATTTGACTGGCATACGATGCTTCGAGCTAGTACTTGAGAGCTTTAGAGGAGGGCTAAGAAACGATAATCGATCTGAAATTCACTGAAATTCACTACCTTCCTCGTCACAGGGCACCCAACACCCCTTATTCATAGTCTAATATTTTCAAATATTTTTATATTAATATAGAAAAACGTGCATCGGATCTGAGGGCTATGGAAAATATTTCATTCAGTGAGTGACAATGGACTGTTTAAAAGCAAAAGAAAGAGTGTTTGCAGATCAGCCTGATTATAGTTTTTATCAAATGTGTGAAGAAGGTTACTGGATTTTCACCACAATGTTAGTTTTTCAATGTGGCTGTACTTTTAAAAGTACTTATAAAGTGACTAGTATACCCCGATTATTTTAACAAAATAAACTTTACACTAGACAGCCGTTCGCCCCTCTTGGTTTGCCTTAATGCTTACATAGGGCAATAAAACTATAAGGAACTCTTTTTTCGTCCTCGTTAGGGTCTTTAGGGTCTAGCATTTCATCTAATACTAGCTCAAGAATACTTTCTTTTTTCACTATAATGTACTATAATTTCTTTCTATGCACGAAGTTTATTTTTGACAACATTACAGTAATTTTATTCAAATTAGCCTTAAGGGGCATATGTCTCCTTTTCCATCAACACATCTCCTTTCATAACGTTATTGACCATTTTAAAGAGGCAAATCATGCTTAAAACAAGAGACATACTTACTGTTACCCTTTTTGTTAAATGTATATGTGTGTTCCTAAAGGATAATAATTAAAAAAGAACTGATAGGCTTTTGAGAAAAACATATGTACAATATGCTGTCGAGTAAGTGACAAACCTTCCCAAAAAAGGTGGAGTTGTCCGCATTCTTAATAAAAACATCATGCTTTACACCATCATCATAAGCTGGGTACTTCTGTGTTTCATTTGCTGTTATAGCTGGATCCTGAGGGCAAGAGCAATATAAAAATCAAAGCAGTGCTATTATTATCCCATATCTAATTAGTTTATTGTAAAGTGTGGTCTTGGTAAATCAACTAAAGGGGCAGTGGGATCAGTTCAATTTGAAAAGAACCCACGAATTGCCGTTTTAAAAGTTTATGTTATGGTATGAAAAATAAACGTCTCAATTAACAACCAAAATTTTAATAGAAAATGGTGCACGTATAAATGTAAATAAACAACCACATACACACACACACACACACACACACACACAAATATACATATNTACACAAATTCTCTTTATTTTCAAAAAAAAGGTGACGATAGTTGAATATGAATTCCTTCCAATGGTCCTTATTGTCGTCGGCATTACTTGTACAGGTGTACAAATAACACCAATAACGGTTATGAATATATAGTTAAATGTTTGCCAGGGGAATAAAACATGGGGCTTACATGCCACAAAAACTGTAACATATATTTAATATGGCATACCCAATACATGCACGTACTAAAATAATGTATAAGAATTAAAAACAACTTTCATTAGTATAGTTTGCTCTCTCGATCTCCAACGGTACAGCAGACGAAACTAAGGAACGAAGTGACATTGAATGTAATTTATCAAAGAAAATAAAACAAGGAAAACTACAGCGCTATATTAAATAAAAAATATGACAAAAATATGACAAAATTATGACAAAAATGTGACAAAAATGTGACAAAAATATGACAAAAATTTGACAAAAATATGACAAAAATATGACAACAATCTGACAAAAATATGACAAAATTATGACAAAAATGTGACAAAAATATGACAAAAATTTGACAAAAATTTGACAAAAATATGACAAAAATATGACAAAAATTACCAAGATAATGATATACCGCATTCCATCTCTTTTTATCTTATCGACATATTCTGGCAGACCATTGTAATTATGCTTGTTGATAGTAAAGTCAATGTGACGATCCATGTAATCAATGTCACCATATTGAACGTCCTAAATTTGCAGTTTATAGAAATTGTTTTAGTCCAAAAAACCAAATTTGAAGATAAGAAATATTAGCTAAACATTGTAAAATAATAGAGTGACCTAAATATTGTTTAATAGGTAAAAAAATTACCCTTCAATGTGACAATAGATGTAATCAATGTCACTGTACCGATCGTCCTAACATTTGGAGTTTAAAGAAATTGTTTTCGTATAAAAAACCAATTGTGAAGAAAATAAATATTAACTAAACATTGTAAAGTAACAGACTGACCTAAATATTGTTTTTTAAAGTAAAAAATTACTCAACTTCCTGAAATACACTGGTTGTTTGGGTATTAAGGACCACTTCTTTAGCCTTAAAACTCCAGTTATGTCGAGGTTATACTTCGTGGATACCAACAGTTCTTTGCCATTTGTACCCGGACTTAAATTGGAAACTGACACATTCAAATTTTACCTCGAGTACATAAATAATACAATGAGTGAGCTACATCTTGCACGACAGGTTACGATTAAAGCAGCTGAAGGTAAAAAGTGCCCATCTTTTCTAAAATATTCTCCACTTTGAACGCCACCAACGTTAACAAAGTTTATAGAGATTGAAAGCGCGGGCTGATGGAAGAATCAAGACCAGGTAAATTCGCATTCTAAATACTGGCATCTAAAACAAATAAAAATTCAACGTCCTTGCAAAATTAGGGATATTTTAGCTGAAGAGTAAATCAGGCATTCCGTTAGTTCAAAACTAGAAAATTATGTACAGGTAATTCAAGGCAATGCATATGCATTAGCGAAAAAAATATTTATCTTACTTAATAATCAAAATTAACTTTCGTTAGCAAAATGCATATATACACTCATTCAAGTATGATACTGCGTCAGATAAGAAAATACTCAATAAAACACCTTGCTTTCCTAGATATCATTAAGTCAAAACAAATTATCTTGTTTCATAAAATTTTTTTGACTTTATTCACAAACCTCCAGACACCTAGACTAGTATAACACATATGCATGTTTGTAATCGAAGTCTCTGCTCGGGTTGACGTAGTAAAAATAGAGTAGTACACAATGTATGCTCATATATCGCTTTGGGGTATTTCACACCCTTGGACCGAACACAGGTCATGTAGCTGTTCGATATGACCGTCAAAGCAGCTGTCAGAGTCGGAAAAGGGTCCTGTTGGCCTATTGTTAATGACAGTTTTACAATGGAAAAATGAATTTAACCAGCCAATCTAAAACGCTCATAAAAGGTTTCAGGGTAATTTGCACCCCTGAACAAAACAAAGGCTATGCCATTTTTCGATATCACAGTCAATGCAGCTGAGAGTTCTCAGAAAAGGGCTATGTTGCCCTCTTGTTATTGACAAGTGCACAACATAGGACACGAAGAATGAATTTAACCTGACAACACAGAAAGCTCAAATTTGGTGTCAGTATACTTTGCAGCCCTCTACTGAAGATAGCTAGGGGGTTTTCCTGATATTACCCACAAAGCACCTGCTAATGGGTTCATGTGTGCCTTTGGTAAAAAAAATAAGGCTCTAATAAAAAAAAGAAAGAATGGAGCATAGGTTGCTCTGCTATCCCTAAAATATGGCTACAAATCCAGTCAGAATTCGATTTCGATTTTACGTATTGGTCCTGAGTGCAATAATTCAGTTTTACTTTGGCACTCAAGCAAATGCCCCCTGGAAAGTCGGATACCTCTGCTTATACTACATGACTTAATGTGACGAATAACGTTGTGCTATTTTAATCATCTAAATCAAAAATTTCCAGCTGAAATATCTTCAAAAGTCTAGATTTGGCTCATTTGACTGTAAATATAGAGTGAATAGGTCTGAGTAGGCCAAAATTATTTTTGTTCTTAATTTAAATGTAGAACATGTTTCACTAAGAATGTGATCTCCTTGTAGCCAAACTTAAAATAAAACCATACAGAAGTGAAAACCTTCCATCGAGAAAATTACAACAGGTTTAGGGTGATCTGTTATGACGTAGCTAGCAAATTCCTGCTTATCATATTTTCTCGAATAAAAGTTCCCCTAGAATAGATGCGGCCCTCCAATAGAAGCGACAATTACTTTAAACGCTCTCGATTTTTTAATTGGTTGCCTACGGGTAAAAGTAATTGCAAAAAACGATAGCACTAATATTTTACAAGATTATGAACTTTCAGAGAGAAAAACAATCGATAGATTGATAGATAGATAGATAGATAGATAGATGGATAGATAGATAGATAGATAGATAGATAGATAGATAGATAGATAGATAGATAGATAGATAGATAGATAGATAGATAGATAGATAGATAGATAAATGGATAGATGGATAGATAGATAGATAGATAGATAGATAGATAGACAGATAGATAGATAGATAGATAGATAGATAGATAGATAGATAGATTGATAGATAGATAGATGGATAGATAGATAGATAGAT
>RDPX01000130.1:761395-773895 GCA_003991215.1 Morbakka virulenta | reverse complement strand
CCTGAAAGTCCTTTATACCATATTTTTAACAAATTCTAAAGCCTTAACAGTTATTAGTTTTCAAGGAACATGCAAATATCTCTCTTGTTCATCGATTATCCTCTCCAGGAAATCTTCTTCCATATGTCCATGCAGAGGTTTTTTAACTCCCAGTAAAGCTTGTGTTTTTGTCAACAGCGTTGTGGGTCAATCACTTGTGTGTATTGCTTTTTTCCATCTCCATACCATACCTTCAACTCAGTATTTTCGAACTGCTTCTCGATTGTTTTTTTTCTCTGCATACATTATCACATCTTGCCTTTAAAACTGTAACCGTTTTTCTTGCTTGTTTCTTCTATTGTGAATTACTCACTGATAATAATGCAAATACCTTATCGGCCCTTAATCCGCCGGCCCTAAGTGGCGTTATTTTTGGAGGAGTGGCGGATTTTGGGCCGGCGAATTAAGGGCCGACGGATTAAAGGCCAAAATTCTGGTAAAATTAGCAAAAAGTGGCGTGTTTTTTTTCGGGCTGAAAATCGCATAACTTGGGGTAGGTAATAAAGAATTTGGTTGTATGACATGAGACAAACGAATTGAAACTAATTGATTTATAAATGTTCTTTCTCTAATATCAATAAAATGATAAAAAAATAATAAAGAAGTTTCATAGTAATGTTCTTCCTTTTGAGACTTGAGCTTCAGGTTGTCGACATTTCGATTTCAGCAAAAGGGTTTTCGCATAGTTGGGATAACTGTTCTGCTTCGTTNGGCGAATTAAGGGCCGACGGATTAAAGGCCAAAATTCTGGTAAAATTAGCAAAAAGTGGCGTGTTTTTTTTCGGGCTGAAAATCGCATAACTTGGGGTAGGTAATAAAGAATTTGGTTGTATGACATGAGACAAACGAATTGAAACTAATTGATTTATAAATGTTCTTTCTCTAATATCAATAAAATGATAAAAAAATAATAAAGAAGTTTCATAGTAATGTTCTTCCTTTTGAGACTTGAGCTTCAGGTTGTCGACATTTCGATTTCAGCAAAAGGGTTTTCGCATAGTTGGGATAACTGTTCTGCTTCGTTAAAGGCGTCAATTATATGGGCTTTTCTAAAACCCGAGATAAAGATATATTTGGATTGTTTTAAGTGTTGATACATCTGAATAATCCACTTGGCATCCAAAGGTTTCATGACACTCAGCTTCACGTCCACTTTAACATCATGAGCGATAACTCCTCTGTTCAGCTGTTGAAGAACTTTCTCTGCATACCAATCTTGGTATTTGTCAACAATGAAGCATGTCGCACTCTTGCTCACCGAAATGTCCAAAGGTTGGAATAGGTTTTTGTGGTTGTTCGGCACATGTATCACGATGAAGTTATTCAGCCTTAGCCATTCATTGACAGCACCAATTATCTGTCCTTTAAAAACGTCAAATATCAGCATAGCTTTTGCATTCTCAGGAAGATTTAGTTCCTTGCGTTTGCACTTGATGTAGGGGAATGTGATCTTCTGTAGGTACTCTAATACAAGTCCTTCGTTTGACCAATGATTTTGAGAATGGGTTATATGAAATGACTGGGGAAAATTAACCTTTGGGTTGCATCTTTCAGTAGCACCTTCATAAATCAATTGTACTGGTAAAAAATCACCAACCATGTTGACGCAAAACGTAGCTGTGATTTGGCGTTTATCATCAGCGTTTGCATTAGGAACTGAGTGGGCTCCTTTCCAAGTAAAGGTAGATTTGTTTGGTGCTGTAAACCCTAGAGAAGTTTGGTCAAAGTTCATAATCATTTCTTTCCGAATCTAGTACTCAAAGATTGCACTTGCAATTTTTCTTTTCCAAGAAAATGTCAACTCTTTACATTGGGCTGGATCATTTCTCGTTTAGCTGTCGTGTGACGCCTTTTAGTTCAATCAAGGGATTTAAGAACTCCTCTTGCCCATTTAGTAGTAAGTGAACTGCTTCCACCATTCTCTCGTAAAATTTCGGGGCATCTTGCTTTTAGTACTCCATTTCCAATCGCTATCACAGTTTTGCTTGTGACTGCTCGGCCACTTGACTTTAAATTATGTAAAATAGATTTGATTTCAGCTGTTAAATCATCACTTATTTTGAAAGGTCTTCCTAGACGACATGAAGTGAAAACATTTTCTACACCATTGTTTTCAAACGTTTTCTGATATTTCAGCTTCCAATCTCTAACAGTCTCACTTTTAAATGTGTAATCCGGATACATTTTTGCAGCCCATCTCCTAGCTTCTGGATTTCCATTTTTCCATGTGTTGTAAGCCACGTCCTTTTTAACGTGTTCAGGCAGGATTTGCCTTGTCTTTTTACGATCTTTTTCTTCTTGCAAACTATTAAGCTCTCTTGCAGCTAAAAGTACCGAGGATGTTGACTGGCACGGAACATGGGACCTAAATACGCGGCCATCTAACTTATCATTAGATTTCTTAAAATATTTTGCTGTATCCATCTACGTAGCTGTTCTTTGTATGTTACGAAAGAAAAGACGTTAAAAAATCACAAACAAGATTTTCAAGATTTTGCAACATTGCTAAAAAATCTCCTTCTTAGATCTTTTACAATGCAATAACGTTCGATTTCGTTAATGAGGAAAGGAGGAAAGCATTCACGTTTCAAATTACACTCGAATCATTAACGTTCCACCATAGTGCGAAAATGATAACAATAAAATTCAAATAAAAAAAATTACAACACAACAGTGTTGCATATGTGGAATTTTGGTCTTGTTATTTTAACTCTTTGGTACAATGTATTCGTTCTCTGAAGAGAATGGAAGTCGAGGTTAGCATGTTTACCGGAACACTGCCTGGAGAAACATATGGTTACACCAGGGTGTTATTGTGTTGAAAGAAGTTAACGATATTTCTATTGACATCGACCCTTATTGTTGTCGAATTACCATAGAGAGAATCGACCGAATTGGACCTGTGACAGTTGGGCATGTTCCTAGAGAATTGTCGAGATTCATTTTTCATTTTATTCAAGAAGGAGGTTCGGTGAAAGGAACAGTTTCTAGTACCACGCCAAGGATTTCGCCTATTCCCGAAGGCGGATTAGAGATACCAATTATGATGCACTTTGCGCATGAAAAAAAAGCCATCATTACAAAAATGGAAATGGTGGTACAAACTCAAATTGAGAAAATAAAGAAAACGTTTTGTAATGAAAAAGGAAACGACAAGGAAAGAGAGGAAGGAGAAGAAGGGGGTGAAGAACTCCCGTGCCTGGATAATAATGACATTTTGCCCTTTCCGATTCGGGTAGAATCGGATGGTGAGGAAGAAGAAAGCCAGAAAGAAGCTAGTATTATTGTTATTGGTTGAACATGATGTATAAAAATTAAGGAGTATTTTTTTTTTAGTTCTTTTGTTTTCCTTTTCACTGGGAGGCGTAAAATGTGGCTCTAAGTGGCGTTAAGCCTATTTTCTGGTCTGGCGGAATTACGGCCGGCGGATTGAAGGCCGATGGGGTATGTAACTTCAAAACGCTCCACACAAGTCTCAAGAAAACCCGAATGTTTCAAGCTAATTCGAATGTTTCAAGTTTCATGGAAATTCGAATGCAATGCAACGGTTTCAAAAGTAAATAGAAGCCACACTTTGGAAAAAAATTAAATAAAAGCCCCACTTTGGAAAAAAAATAGAGGCCGAAGCTTCTATTCTAGAAAATACGGTATGCACTACCAAAGTTTTAAAATTCTCATATATATTTCATTTTCATTCGAATAACTTCACGTAAGATTTTGCAAGATTCTACGATCTTTTGATTTTATTTACTTTCTTGCCAAAATTCTAGTACAACCTGTCAAGCTAATATTCAATACATTTAGTCTTTTAATGTATTGATTTATCAAGTAAAGACAAAGCACGCTTGTGACAGTTTTGGTTTTGGCAAGGCTCTCATTACTGAAGAGTAGTCCGGCAGGCAGTTCACCAAATAATCATTCCAAGTCATCTGTCTCTTTTGTATGATCAATCAAAATGTCAACACACACTTCCCGGAACCTGGAAAAAGCATCTTTTCGAAAATTGCTGATTTTTACAATAATTTTGCATTTAGTGATAAAATATTCGTAGCGATCTTTTCTAAACCAGTATGTGCCCAGGTTAGTTTCAAATCATTTGCACAGTATATGCTAACAAAATATCTCAAAGTGATACTTGGAATCCTCAGGTTGAAAAAAGTACAGTCGACGCTCGTTATCTCGAACTCCGTTATATCAAACTTTCACTACCTCGAACCAATTATTTAGTCCCTTGAACTGTTTTTCGCTCGTTATCTCAAACTTTCGTTTGAATTTCGTTTGAATTTCGTTTGAATTTCGTTTGAAAATCGAATGAAAAACGCTTCATTTCTAATGTTCGAAATGTAGAATTCTTTTAGGACAAGGTTTTGGTATTTTTCTTTCTTTTAAAATGGCAGCCAACAGAAAGCTAGCTGTGAAAACCTTAGCTGAAAAATGTCAGGTTTAAAGGACGTGGAAAAATACGTTTCAAATAAAGATGTTGCAGAAAAGTGTGGGGTGCCAAAGAACACTGCTTCTACTTCGGTTAAAAACAAGGAAAAGCTTCTCCATGCACTGGAAAAATCTTCGAACAAGCGAAAAAAAAGGCAAAGCAATTTCGCCGATATAGATAATGTTGTCTTTAAGTGGTTCTTGTCTCAAGGAAGTATGAGTATACCAATCGATGGGACGTACATTAAAGAAAAAGCGATGAAGTACGCAATGGAGTTGGGCGTGACAGACGTCAAAGCTTCAGATGAATGTCTTGGACGCTGAAGAAAAAGGTGAGACTAAAATTTAGTATATATGTATACATTTTGTAGTCAACAATGTTTACAAGTGTTGTTTGAGGATTTCAATGCACTTTTTGATTCCAGTGAACATCAGATTACATGACACTTGTATGCCTTCACCGTCACCCAAATTCACTGGCTTTCAGGTAACAACTAATTTACACGAGCTCAGTTCATCAGCTCTGAGAAAATAAAATATTGTTTTTGCAAATTTACCAGATTTTCCAAGCAGTAAATGCCCAATTACCTTAAGGGAAGAAATTTTCCCGGGAAGAAATTTTGGCGGATCGTTTAATCCGCCAAATCTGACACAATTTGGCGGAATTAATTTTGGCGAATCGCTGAGTAATGGATTTATTTAACACATTGAAAAGCGAGAATAATTGAGTCATACTCGAATCAAGAACCAATATTGTACATATTGATTAGCTTGAAAACAAATGTAAGCCTTAGAAATGAGTAATTCTTACTTTGTAGACCTATGTAAAATAATTGACATGTTAGAAAAGTCAAATTTGACGCGAATTAATTTTGGCGGTTTAAAAATATTTTTGTGAATTATTTTTGGCATTCATTTTTTATGATTTTAGACACAATGTAACCTTCAAGACAGTTGTTGGGGAAAGTAATTCTGTTCAACCTGAAATGGTAGCCTCCTGGTTCGAAACCACTTTGCTGACAATTCTATCCAATTACAAACTTAAAGACATATTTAACGCTGACGAGTTTGGCCTTTTTTCATCAATGCCTGCCAAACAAAACTTTTCATTTAAAATCCAAAAAGTGTTCTGGTGGTAAGAATAGTAAAATAAGAATAACTGGTCTAGCAGCAGCTAATGCCGTGGCTTCTTTCCACATGTGTTACGGGTACATGTGTTACCGGTACCTTAAGGTATATATATATATATATATATATATATATATATATATATATATATATATATTGTGAAAGACAAAAAATAAAAAAACTGACAGTTATAATCTAAGTTTTCTTGTTTTTTTGTCGTANTTTAGACACAATGTAACCTTCAAGACAGTTGTTGGGGAAAGTAATTCTGTTCAACCTGAAATGGTAGCCTCCTGGTTCGAAACCACTTTGCCGACAATTCTATCCAATTACAAACTTAAAGACATATTTAACGCTGACGAGTTTGGCCTTTTTTCATCAATGCCTGCCAAACAAAACTTTTCATTTAAAATCCAAAAAGTGTTCTGGTGGTAAGAATAGTAAAATAAGAATAACTGGTCTAGCAGCAGCTAATGCCGTGAGGGACAAACTTCCAATGTTTGGAATTTTGACTCCATCTTTGACTTTCCAAAAATTGGAAAGTCAAAGACACCAAGGTGCTTTTAAAATGTCACATCTTTGCGTGCAGATACAGAGCGCAGGGAAAAAAGGGATGGATAGTGCTCTTTTTGAAGAATGGGTTCGTGAGCTAGATGCCATGTTTTAAAATCAAAATCAAAATGGCCTTAATAATCGACAACTGTCCTGCACATCCAGCAATTGCTGATTTATCAAACGTCAAATTGGTTTTCCTGCCTTCTAACTCGACGTCGGTTTCAAAACCTATGGATCAAGGAGTCATAAAATGTCTTAAGGCTGTTTATCGCCGACGATTGGTTAACATAATGATTCAAAGACTTGAGCAAGGTCAAGATCTACCAAAGATTTCAATTCTTCGTGCGCTACAAATACTTGTTGCCTTATGAGACACCGTTACGAAAAAAACTATCATAAATTGTTTTAGAAAAGCCAAGATTTCTACTAAAGATAAAGAAATGCAATTGAAGACAGTGACGATCCTTTCAAAGAATTGGAAAAGGATCTAACTCCCAAACAGATAAAGAGACTTTGGAATCAGTAAGGTCAGATAAAAATGAAGAAACCAATAAAGAAACCAATGAAGACACACAAAGATAGTGGAAGTATTCGATGAACCAATCGACAAACCAACTAAAACTGAAGTTGAAAGTGCACTGGAGACTCTACAAAACGTATGTCTCTTGAATGCAAATGGGGATGAGATGCGTCAGCTTCTACAGCGCTTCGAATCTTAATTTGTGAAAGGAGAATTACAAGCCAAAAAACAGACTAGCATTTTAGGGTTTTTTTAAAAAATGATGTAAGCTGGGATTTATACCTTGCTGGTAGCGGATTTCGCAGGTATTAATTTTCGCAAATTTAAAATTTCGTGATAACGAGCGTCGACTGTAAGTACAGTAGTACAGTACGATTGCATATTTCATAACCCTTATTTACCAACGGGTAAAAAATACTTCAACCAATATGAGAATCACATCAGTCCATAGGAGCTGGAATGTTACTGAAAACAAATATATATATATATATATTTGTATATATATATGTATGTGTATATGTGTATATGTATATATATATATATATATATATACTCAATCTGCAGACACTACCGATTCGCCCTTTCTGGGCTCATCAGTGCAGCACAAAGCTTCTGAGACGTAACTCTTTGGCCATGTTGCCGAAGCAAACACAACTTAAAGAGTTATTGTGGGATCCTGTCAGAGTACTCAAACCACGCATGCGCAGTGAGCATTACATATATATATATATATATATAGTATTAGGAGTAAACTCCAAACAGCCAGATGTTTAGGCTTCTATTTTGACAAAATAAATAACATAACATTTCCCCCGCAAAAAATCCCCAACAAACAAACAAACAAATTTTTCACAACTCGAGACGCAATACATAAACAAAGCCATAGAAGAAGTGCTTCAGAAATTTAGATGAGAGACAGACATAAGATAGACCATGCTGGTAACTGAGGTCCCGGGCTTGTGACCGGCAGTGGCTTCTTTCCACATGTGTTACCGGTACATGTGTTACCGGTACCTTAAGGTATATATATATATATATATATATATATATATATATATATATATATATATATATATATATATTGGTGAACGACAAAAAATTAACAAAACTGACAGTTCTAAACTAAGTTTCCTTGATTTTTTGTCGTTCACCACATGATAGCTCTAATATTCTTATGAACTTTAATTGTAATGAAGGTTGATCTCTTCTTAAGAGATCAAGTGCTTTAGTCTGGAAAAAAATGACTTATCGAGGGCTGTGATGATTATACTAAGACACTTAAGGTGTTTAGACAAATTAAGTTGCAGGGCGCTTTGTTTTCGTAAGTCTTAATGATCACCTTAGCCTATTGCTTTGTTTTCTTTTTCTCTGGTGTTTCCCAGCCAAGAATATTAAGAATGAGAAAAAGGTAAAGTAATACCTAGTTGGTAGCAATACTATTTCAGTTTTATTTTCCTAATTCCTCTGTGATGTACATGTTAACAACTCACCAAAGTTATCTTGAAATAATAGGGCCACTAAAATAAACGATTGTGATGCTAAATAACATTGTTGCACTTTATACCAGCGCTCACCAATATGATCACAACATGTAAACTTACAGCGGCTTTTTATCTACTTTCATATAGCTCATATGTTTCAATAGTAAAATTTTTGGTAACAACAATCTATTTGTATACAGCTTTCCTACTTTCCTGTGTGGAAAATGATAGCCCTTGACAAATTAATAATAATTAATAATAATTAGAAAATTATAATAATTTGGTATTGGAGACAAATACCAGTGTTTGTTGAAAAAACTAATCAAGTATAAAGCTAATGAGAAGATAATTCATCAAATATCTTTTGGACAAACAAAATGCTACAGTCATCATGTAAGAAGCCCTAACAAAGAAATTACATAGTAAAGTACAGATCCGCTGACGTTAGAATGTTTTGCATAACCGATATCACTGATAATTGATAAAGGATAGACTTTACATAACGATCTGATTAAGATAGGATTGCGCCTTTCACAACTATGCAAAGAAGCTATAATAATCGCCTAGTTAAAAAGTTATGCAAAACTGGAAGAAAAAAGTAAATCATTCCCCAAGACCCCCATTGCAACATGTGTTACAACGTAAGGGTTTGGTTTCCAATAAACTTTTGTCATCTGTGCAAAAATCTCCCATAAAAAATTGATAGGCCTTAATCATAGCTTAATCTTTGAGTCTGAAGCGATCAACGTTATTTATTCTCAATATGCCTGCTATTGAATACATCAAACATTACCGACCTCAAAAATATTTCAGCGGTCTCAACTAAACACTAATTATCCCAATATCAAACAAAATGTTTATAGACAGTGCGAATAGCTCTCTACATTTAAAGTATGTATTAATTAGAAAGGGCGACGTTTTCTGAACAACCAGGAAACAACTTTCTTTTCCATTTTCGATAAGAGCCGGTTTATTCCATGCACCCCCGAAAGCTCTTTCAGTTTTCTTTTAATATGCTTAAATGATACATTAGCAAAATTACCTGTGGGAAGTCCAACTTCTTATTTCTGTTCAGAACATCTTTTACTCGATTGAGGCTATTGTATCCCCATCGACTCATTTGATACCCCAGACTCCAATAAGGTGGCAAGAACGGCTTTCCAATCGCCTACATAGTAAAAACAGTAGTCTATTAACTGAGCGCAACTATAGATTTCTGTATAAAAGACCCTTATTATCTTACATGTATGTACACTAAAATATCTAAATCGTTAATAGAAGGTCATTCATTTCAGGCAAATCTCTTTCTCTACAGTTACCCGGGAAGAGGGCGAAACAAAAATTACAGGGAAACCTAGAATTTGAGTTGCACCACCATATGGCAGGAAGTGATACGCGAATTGAATACAAATTCTGTTCAAAAATCTCAAATAACTGGAAAGCGAAAGCTCAGGTGAAGAGACGCAGGGATAGTACATCCAAGCAACATCCTTCCGATTCGAGATACCAGGGACACAAGTCCATGGAACTACTACCTTTAACTTGTCATTACGTTACTTGCTTTACAAAAGTATCACTGCTGGTTTCTCTCCTTTTGGAAATAGTGGTATTAATAAAAAAATTTAACTTAAAATTTTTTAAAAAATGAAATTTCCCCTAACTTTCTTGGGTGCAACATCTGGGCTTAATAAGAAAGACCAAATAACAGAGAAAATATATGTTGTTTTTTTCTGTACTTAACCAGTAACCGCTATGAGTTTATTAATTAGATTCAAAGCAATACATTTTACTTGGAATTCAAGTCTTTCGAAGTTACTGAATGGCCTACTGTTGGTGTAAGAAAGCGAAATCTTTAACGGACGTCTTTGCCGCTTAGCATAGTTTTAAAGAAGTATATTGTAAAAAAGCAAGGCTTACACAACGGTTCTTTATACAACCAGAGAATGGGTTTAGAACATTGTATCAAGGTATTTGTATCGACCTGCCTTAATTTGTTTCAAATATTCCCATACTCAAAAAAATTTTATGTCTTGGGTAACTAGCCTATTTACAATTCTAGATTGAGAGTCATAGCGTATCATTCAGTGTAACATTTGGTTTTAAACCATTTATTTTCTGTGAGATTTACTTTTAATATAAGAATTAATATTGTACTTATATTCTGGGAGATTGAGTACGAAAACCCATACAAACCATGTCGGAGTTGTTAAGACTTAAAAGCTGGAAAACATTGTTAATATTATCTTCTTTTTTTTTATGAGAAAATTGACCCTAGTTCTGTTGAAAGGTGCCCACCATATTATAGATTTGAATAGCTCGTTCGTGCAGAATTTAGGATAAAATTAAGGTCCAATATGTTGTGTGAAATAGTTATACGGAAGGAATGCGCAGTACATTTTTTACCATTTATCATTTATTAACAACTGTTAAAATGTGTTTCACAAGCTACTCGCCATTAAAGATCAAGGAAAAAGATCCTCTTCATTTAAAACTCCTCTCTCACTATCAAGTATTCACATGTTCGAGACGTTTAGTCGATTAATTTTTAGGAAATGTCATTTCAAGAGAACAGGTAAGGTTGTGGTGAGACATTTATCCTCGCTATTAAATGTTTGATCATCATCATGGGATGCTATACTGCAGAGCAGCGTCAGCGATCATGGCTTTCTACAGTCTCCGATCACCCATGTTGATGAAAAGTTCTCTGCTGTCCTTCTTCAGCCACTGCTTCAACTTATCCATTAATGAATATCTAGGTCTTCCTAGTGTTTCCCTATACAGTCCCAAGTTAAAATAGTGTTTTCCAAACCACCACGTCTCACTACATGTCCCATGAATTTTAATTGTCTAGTTATTACTGTCTGCAAGAGATTAGGTTTAGTATCATGCACAGACGCCCTCCGTCACACTTCCTCATTAGAAATCCGATCTGACCATATCCATTAAATATTTGCAATGTGAAAAAGCAGTTTTTTATTCATAAAGGACAGACAGCATTCCTTAAGAAACCAGGAAACTATGGTTCTGGGTTAGGGCTTTAGCTGTTATCTAAACAACGTCATTTTGCGCACTGTTAGGCTCATTCAGCTTCTGCTAGCTTAAAAACTCGCATTATATGGCAAAATTGGAGACTAAAAATTTCCTTACAGCTAGTGCCAATATTGCTAAGTGGATGTCATTAATAAAATGAACTGAATTTCTTTTCAGTACGCCTAATGTGTATCTACATATGGTATACTTTTGCAAGTTCCCGGGATAATTTTTCTCTAAAAACACTTATTCAGATCCTAGCACAAACCCTTTAGAAAAACTTTGATAAACCTTGCCATTTATTTGCAATTCATAACTCTTGTGAATCAGACATTCCAACTCCATAGGGTAATTAGTGCTTATTGTAGTACTTTCGCACCTATAATTTCCCGTGAAAAATCACACCTTATAATAGCACGTTACTAGTGCAAAGAGCATTTTAAACAATTTGAACTGTGCGCAGTCGTTTAAAAATGTGTGTTTTATCCATTTGACACAATCGTGTGTTTGCAAATTGGTCGGTGCCGAAATCAGCCTCGAGTCAGACTATTTTCAAACTGAGGTTGTGTTTTTTTATTGATAAGATATTTAATGTTATTCTCAAACATTTGAACAATTACTTCTTTTTTCCGTGTTATTCCAAAAACATAAATTCCTGCTAGACTTTGTCTTGATTAACTATGAAATTTTTGTTTAACGCGTTTTACAATATGAATTTTAAAAGATTCGAAGCTTTAACAGGTAAAGTGTTCGTAGCAGAGAATCTCCTAGGAACAAGACAACAGTTTTTTATTTCATTATATTTTTAACAAACCAGAACTATCAGAATACTGCGTCTTCCTTTGGAACCACTACTTTACAACGAGTTCGTATTGCCTTTAACAGAAATCCATTTATAGAAGATCAAATTACAAATGACAGAGCCCAATAATAATGAATAGAAAGAATGTAACATACTATATAAAACAAAAAATAAACTCCGTCTTTTAAGCCCCCTCTACAGTAGAAACTTTTCTCCTGGTTGGGCAAAAATACGTATACATACAAAAAAGACCAGCCAGTCCTGCTGGCATAGGTGCAATTATCAAGATTCGAAAAAGATTTATATTATTATTATTATTATTATTATTATTATTATTATCATCATCATTATTATTATTATTATTATTATTATTATTATTATTATTATTATTATTATTATTTATCATATCTCCTTATCTTGCATATTTATACAATTGCTTACCGGGTCACCCCAGTGACCTAACGCGAGCAAAGGTTTTCGAGTAAGACACACACACGACATTTAGGTAAAAAAA
>RDPX01000130.1:748324-759296 GCA_003991215.1 Morbakka virulenta | reverse complement strand
GTTTTTCATTTGATTGAGATCATGTAAACCCTTTCGAAACGGTGTTTTATTAGCGTTGTTTGAAATGACGTTTTTCATTTGATTGAGATCATGTAAACCCTTTCGAAACGGTGTTTTATTAGCGTTGTTTGAAATGATGTTTTTCATTTGATTGAGATCATGTAAACCCTTTCGAAACGGTGTTTTATTAGCGTTGTTTGAAATGACGTTTTTCATTTGATTGAGATCATGTAAACCCTTTCGAAACGGTGTTTTATTAGCGTTGTTTGAAATGATGTTTTTCATTTGATTGAGATCATGTAAACCCTTTCGAAACGGTGTTTTGCTAGCGTTGTTTGAAATAACGTTTTTCATTTGATTGAGATCATGTAAACCCTTTCGAAACGGTGTTTTGCTAGCGTTGTTTGAAATGACGTTTTTTAATGTGGTAAGCATTGGCAAATTTTATGCCGGAACTTGGAATTCATACCTTGCGCACTAAATCAAAGTGTCTACTAAACTAAGGTGTGCACTAAACCAAGTTGTGCACTAAATAATGGTGCAAACTAAATAAAGCTGTGTACTGACTAAAGATGCACACTAAATCACGGTGTGCACGAACCAAGGTGTCCACCAAATCCAAATGTGCAAGATGTAGGGGTATTTAGTGGCATTAAGCAACTACTGAAATTCTTTTGGGCTATTTAATATAAATTTTGTAACAATAGCTTTTATCAAAATAAAAATCAATACAGCAATACTTATTTTACCGAACATAAAAATATATCATACTAGAAATACAAAATGCAAATGTACTCTAATTTTGCGTCTCGCTTCCTTTATCATTTCCTTTTCTTACTTTGAAATTTGTATAAGATGTAAGATTTTATACTTAAGTAAACTTATAATTCACTTCTGAATACCTAGCTGCAACCTACATCACCAATATACCTGCTGCAGCATATATGGAGCTGGTAAATGGCACAGGTACATTAAAAATTATTTTTTGAGGTAATTATTTTAATGTGTGAGAAAATGCATTTTATATTCAGTTAAACAATGGTTATAATGGTATATTAACCCCCAAGCAACTTGGAGACAAGCATCTCACAGAATATCACAACACATCGGTCTGGTATCTTGTCAGCAAGGTCAACAAGTTCAAAACAACTAACACAAATAACAATGGGAACTCAAACTGACTCAAAAAGCATAAAAAAGGGTAACTTAAGTACCGAACGTTCTGGGAAAAAAACTCTCTTATAGGATGTCCCTGCGCTACAATGTCCGAATAATAATATACACCCTGATTCAATAAGCTTTATTTTGATAAACACTTTGACGTTGATGCTCGTCAGGCCCAAATCGCCACGAAAAAGACCCCTATGAACAGTATTTAGGAATGACGGAAACAAGGGGAAGGTCGAAACCAATTGGCACCTTTTCATGAGTACCTATTCCGTTACTTATTTACATCAATCGCCAGTGCCATGACTAAGTTGTTCTTCCAGAGCTCCCTATCGGACATTATCAACAGCGCCTCTTTTCCCTGCAAACCAGTCCCATCTATGAGTACATCTTTCAGAGTTAGGATGGTCTACCTATTTTTCTTGGTTCTTCCAGTTTCCAGAACAGAGCAATTCCTGCCGTTCCGTTATGAGTTAAGTGGTTTGCTAGTGCAAGTGTCTTCTTTTTCTATATACTGTAGGGTCAGAAAGGAGTAGTAAAGAACAGTATGGAGTTTTGTTGGTAATACCATCCTTCCAGGGAATGTTCAAAACTGTTCTCAGCATTCAGGTGTGTGAACCATTGACATTTTTAGAAAGTGCGCTGATGAGTGTCCACAAATCACAGTGATTACGTAGAGTTCACTTGACAGCTTCTTTAAATACCTGTAAATAAGTCTCCTTGTTATTTGAGACATCCATACCTTCGACAGTGCATTTAGCGTACCTCATGCTCTACCTAACCTGGTGTCTACGTCTTCATCTCTTATGGTAATTTGTGTAACTGTCGGTAGTCATCATTTTCGCCGCTGTCATTAGCCCAAATGGGATATAAGGAACTGTCGCTTTCGGCGTTGAGATGAAAAAATTTCCTTCGCGTCTTGCTCGAATTCTGGAGCAAACCAATACTTTGTGCTACAATTTTTAGCTTTGTTGTGAAAGTCTTCTGCTTCTTCGTTGGTATTTTCCATGAGTGTTGTATCATACTTATAAACTAACTCAGCTAACACTTCCTCAGTCCATCAGATCAGTCAATGGAAGTGCGTAGTTTTGTAATCTGAACTTAAAATAATACCAAAAAAATTAACGAAAGAAATATCATATTTAGCTTATTAACCACAAGTGATCTTAAGATGTTGTAGTGAGTAAGTTCATATACAATACGCAAGAATTCATTTCTTTTGACCAAAATTATTTGCATTACCCAATCAATGCATAATTACATCATGATTTTTATAAACAATTGTTATTTTATATAATGTATCGACCTGGGTCATTTTGAAAGGCATTTGTAAAACGTTAACAGTCTTCTTACAGGATTCGAACATCGTTTTGCTTGTACAGCTATTATCAATATTTCACACTGGAAGGAAATTACTGAGACAGAAGGAAATTCTGTAATAAGCTTTCCTTTTAATCCATTTGAAATTAATTATTTTGCAAATTTCACTACACTTTTATAGAGCTTTCAAAGCCCAGTATATTTCAAAATTACCACGCCCTGTTTATGAACAACAACTACACGTTACAAAATACTTACCCTTGTATACCTTTGCACAACATTTTCCGGTGATGAACCCAAAATGATGCAGAAATCCAATATCCCACCAATTGTTCGAAACGTTACTGCAGGTGTTGGTTGCAGTTTTACCTCTAGACAAAATTCATAAAATTTCCTGTCTGTATACACTACAATGTTTTTAAACTATTAACAAAAAACTAAATGGGTCATTTGTTTAAATAGAACCATCATACTACATCTCCTGTTTTTCCTAAACTAAAATATCGGGCTCTTCACATCTCTATTCAAACAGAATAATGTTGTTAGAGAAGGGAAAGATGGCCATAGAAGTAAGCACACAAATAGACGTTTTTCCAAAACAACCCATTTCATAAGGAAACACTACAGGGACGATAAAAAAGTTTAGAAACATTCCCTGATATTCAAGATTTTACTATCAAGATCTAAAATTAACTAATGGAAAGATAGAAAGAAAGAAAGAAAGAAAGATAGATAGATAGATAGATAGATAGATAGATAGATGGATAGATAGATAGATAGATAGATAGATAGATAGATAAATAGATCGATCGATTGATGGATTGATGGATGGATGGATGGATAGATAGATAAATAGATAGATAGATAGATAGATAGATAGATAGATAGATAGATAGATAGATAGATAGATAGATAGATAGATAGATAGATAGATAGATAGATAGATAGATAAATGCAGTGATGATCATTAATTACAAAGCTAAAATTAGTCTACAACAACTCTAACATGTTCGCATTAGCAACGAGAAAAAAAATACTGCTTCCATCACTATTCAACACAGTCTTTTCATATATTTGTTATTGTGAATCAAATTCGCAACATTTGTTTTAGGCATTGGTAGAAAACTCAGTTATTCTAAACGATTCAAATTCTGTGATATATTTAATTACGAAAAGTGAACCTAGAGGTATTGTATCAATGAAGACGTTTCCACATAAATCTCCATGTTTTATTTTGAAAGTATTAACCCACCACATAATTAACATGTAAATACAAGCAGCTATTTGGAAAAGTTTTGGGCACCACTGGAAAGCACCATGTATATGTTTTAACAAAATACTTTGAAATAATCTTTCTAATAAAGGTTTAAAAAGAGAAGACTTATTATAGGTAGGTAGTGTAAAGCCATCTAAGTAGTCTCGTATAATTTCTGTGGCATTTTGCAATTAATACTTCAATTAAGTGCTTTACTCTAATTAACTGTGGCTTTTGGGCTATCGAGTAGCAGCACGTCACACAAAAAACGTTAATATTTATACCAAAGGAATGCAAGTTTATTTGAAAAATTCAAGTATTCAAAAAGTAAACATTTGTTCTTTCAACTTGACGAAAAAAGACCTGCCACCTAAAATGTGGAGTTAAATAACTCAGTCTTAAAGCAACCATACCGGGAGTAGTAAATTCAAATGATATCAAATCAGGTTTTATCTCCGTCTAAAAGACTGGAGACCAAACGAAGTTATTCTTTCCTTAAATTTTTCTCCCCAGTGTTATTTTTCTTTCTTATTTCTTTTAACTCGAAAAAGTGAAGGTAATCACCTGCTCCGCTGTGTGCCTCTTGCTTTCCTTGCTTCGACCTGGCTAACAAAGCGTTTTTGAACTTCCACGACAATCCACACGTTATCATTAAATAAAATTCAATTCGAATTGTACTCACCCATCGCATTGCTATTAAGTAATAAAACAGCGTGTGCTTGGGAATCCGGTTCCATACTGACATAAAGAGGGTGATGGCCATACAGATTTGCATCAGGCTGAAAGCAGAAAATGCTAAATATATTCACCAAACAGAACGTCAGAGTGAATTACGAAATAACAAGACAATGTATTGAATTTGTCTATTTTGTAAATAGCTCATATATCTATATACAGCAGTTTCCTGTAACTGTAACATAATCTCTGGTGGCAGGCTGGGTTTTTTACTTTACTCAAACGATTTGGCAGTAGAAACAGCAACCAGGCCGCTTGTGCTTGATGACTACCTAAACTATCGACAAATGAGGAAGAGGAAGTGGGTAGTTGGCGCAAGCGTCTGAATTAGGCATAAATCTCTGTTACAAATATGATAGTAGTGATTATTCAGACCAGAAATGGTGCAATCTTTACGTGAGGTGCGATTGTATCGCGGTACAAGCATAACAAATGCTCGACGAAAAAAGAGAAGAGAAAGGAAACGTAAAAATTTAGTACGGATTAAAGTACTAAATGTAGAAAGTATAAATAGTAAAGCCCAGGAGACTGTAAACTTAATGAAGGCAAGAAGAGTAAACACCTTTCGTGTTTAAGAGAAAAAATGTAAAGTCAACAAAGTCATGGAACTAAAAAAGGTCTCTAAATTTTTTCACACTGTAAAAATGCAAGAAGAAATCGCGTACATATCATTTTTAGTGATGAAATCAAAGGAGGGCCCTGTCGGTGGAGCGGAAATTTGACAGCATCCTTGAGTTGAATGTGGACGTCTGTGATAGTATGGTTGGCATCATGAGATTTTATTTACAACATATATGATGCGAGAAAAAGAAGTGGCTAAAATGCGCATGATGGTGTGTCACGACTGGACAGAATTCCCCTATCGGGATATAGCCGAAAGACAAAGAAGAAAATGATGAGAGAAAAAGAGGAGAGTAAGTTCTGGGAAGAATTTGACCAAGTGCGTCCTGAAATAGAAGCAAAAGAAAGCTATGGGTTTGCGGAGACTTCAAACGTCACCAGGGTTCGGACACCAGAGTAAAGACGAACGACTGACAAGCCTGGGGCGGGCACGATTAATAGAAATGGAGAAAACATGCGGACTTTGCAGCCTGGGAGTTGGAAACACATATTTTGAGAGGTATGTGTTCACAACTCCAAAACGTAGGGAAACATATTAAAACGGTGCAGCAGAGTCACTGATTACAGCCTCCAGTGCAGAATGAGATTTACAGGCAGAACAACTGAACAGTTTCCTTTGGTGAAAGTGTATATAGTCAAGACATACCACCGTTATGTACATTAAGTAGCGAAACAAATGAACCCAAAGTACTAAGGGTACAAAAGGCCAAGCAGTCAAATCAAGAGGAAGTAATACCGAGACGGAGGACCATCAAGAGAGATAATATAAACTAAATGTTGTGGTAAGCCGAAAAGAAATGTGAGTTTACTTTGCAACTGATGATTCATTATGAACAATTACCTTTGGAAATTGATCCAATGAGAACATTCCATGCGTTTTCCAATTTACGTCATGAAGATACCTTCTGTGTTCGTGCTCTCCAAATCCATATATATATTTTGTTGCAAGCTTCGTAGATATTTGAATGTACTGATCATAATATAACAACGGTGCCGCTGTAGAGTCCCATCTGTCAAAATAAAGTCGGTGCGTGATGTATTTACGTTTCTACCAATCAAGCTTCGTCTTCACTTTCACTGTAGAACTCAAAAATATGACATGACAGTAAAAATACATAAAGCACAGTACCACAGAAACTATAACTGGGTCCAACCAATAGGTCTGTGACATAAAGCCAATTCAAAATGCTTCACCAATTTAATAGAGAGCCTTGCATTATTCAGGTGAGATTTTGTTAGCAATCTTGCTATATGCTTTACGTTGTCGACATTCTTGCCAGGCGTTTGACTATTTTGTACTTCAATTTAATAAACAAATAGAAAATATTTTTTGTTATTTTTTGAGTCCATTTCACACACACAAAAAATTAGAAGACTTTTCTTGAAGTTTGAGTAGCAGCAAGTCTCATAAGAGCTCGAAGACTTTCCTCATTACCCTGGCTGTGTTCAGCATCTCGGTGTTCTGCATGTTTTCAACCTTCGTTCGGATTCCAATTTGGTTTAATCTATTTTTCAATGACATTGGAACTGTTCCCAAACCCGCAATAACAGAGTAACAGTTACTTTCTAATTCCATAAAATCTTATTTTATAAAATTATATTATTATTTTCTTTGTCAAAAATTATAAGCTCAGTCCTTCCAGGTTCTATATGATGATCTGTCTGCACTATTATTATTATTATTATAATTATTACTATCATTATTATTATTATTATTATTATTATTATTATTATTATTATTATTATTATGGCGGTGATGATGACAACAAAACATGCTTTAAAACGTTTGTGTACTTCAGTCTTGTGAATATGCCGCGATCAAGCTGTAATTCTGCTTCTAAGCCATGGAAAGGGTTCTTTTTAGTAAATATGCAGTTCTAAGAAGCATAGTTTTCTGTAGTTCCTCGATTCTAATATCACCAGGTATTTGTTAAACGTATCACCTTTTACCTTTTCATATAATAGGAGCCCAAGTGCTCCTATCACAACTGGAATGAAAGTCGTTTTAGTGTGTCACGTTTTGCTGATTTCTATTTCGAGATCTTTGTGGTATAGCTATATGGTACAGCAATATCAATTAAAGTATATAAACCCTTTGATTTATCTTTGAATACGATATTCGGCCTGCCTCCTTTGATTTCTTTGTCTGTGTTAAGAGGCATATCCCACAATGCTGTAACATCATTTCCTTCACCAACTTTGTTTGTTTTATGTTCGTGCTATTTGCTATTGCCTTGTACCTGGTGGTACTCACCAATATTCTAGTGGATTTAAGTGAGTAGCTTATCCTACCTTTTTAAATATTCCTTTTCTGCTAGGACAGGACAGCCTGATATAATGTGCTCCACACTTTTCTCAAATTCATGACACACTTCGGACCAGTTCCATTTTTTATAACTTTTTGCTTATAGTACCGTGTTGCTAACCTTTGCTCATGTGCAGCTATCACCAAAGAGTAGGTCTCCGCTTTCAGTCCTGGGCTTTGTAACAATTATTTATGTGTCAATTCTTTGTCAACATCTGCTCTGTAAATTCTCTCTGGCTTCTGCTCATATAGATGTTTCTCTTTCGTGTTGAGCATAATCTGTTTTTTACTGTTTCTTTTAGAGATTTTACTTTTTTTTGTAATAGGCATGGCTTTTTCCTTTTTAGTGCTCTCCATTTGTAATTCTATTTCCTTTTGAAACTTATTAGCTTCTTTTTTGACTAAATATACCTTCCTGTCGGTCTTATGTTTGTACACTTGTTTCAAAAGCTTGTCTTTTCTTTTCTTTGAGGTACGTTCTTAAACCTGTAGTACTTGTTTTGTAAGTACATTCTAACTGAATCAGCCCTCTTATTCATTCCTTTCTTGCTAGCTATATCCTTTCAACATCTGGCTTAGGATGTTTTATCTGTCATTATCCTTCTCGTCTTGGCATCCATTTTTCTGACTTCATCTGGCAGTTAATTACACTGAAACTATACGTTGCCACTGGGATTGCCAAAGTGTTAATGGCAGTGATTTTACAAGATAAATTCAATTCGCTTTGCAAGGTAGTCTAAATTTCTCGACAGTAATTTTTTCTGACCTTTTCTTTCATCATTGTGTGTTTGATACCACTGCCGTCCTCTATGCCTAAATATTTATCTGTGCTAGCTTTACGCTTGCTGTACATGTATTTTTTAATTGATATTATCATCATTATTACATTCATTATTATCATTATTATTATTATTATCATTATTATTATCTCTGTTACACACTGATTTCAAATAACGTTGTTGTTGTTGTTTTCAAAAAATTGATCAGATGTTTCTGAGTTTTGGTAACAACAAGTTTACTCAAATCTCAAGCACTCGTCGGAGGATTCTGGCTGAGTGTAGCAACACAGTCTTTTGTAATTCTAAAATTCTGGCTGCTATTCTAATCTCCTTCAGTCTTTTTGTCAATGCTTTTGGTGCTGTTCCTAGCGCTCCAATTACAACTGGGGTTATTTTCACTTTTTTGTTCCACAGTTTTTTAGTTCCCTTGCCAAATCTTGGTATTTCAATATTTTTTTCTCTTTCTTTTTCATCGATCCTGGTATCGTATGGAAAAGCAAAGTATATAATCTGACATTTGTTGTTTTTCTTGTCCGCTATAATCTTGCCGGGTCTTCTTGCTTCAGCAACATGGTCTGTTTCTATTGAAAAGTTCCATAAGACCTCATATCCTTTGTTTTCGCATACAGCTTGCGGTTCATGTTCATACCATTTTTCTTTCGTTTCAAGACCGTATTTCCTGCATTCCTCTCAATGTATCTTTTTTGCAACGCAATCATGCCTGCGTTTAAATTCCTTTTGTGCCATTTTACTACATTCACTTAAGACATGGTTGATGGTTTCATCTGCTTTACCACACATCCTCTTTCACTAAATTTGCTCTTACTGCCTGGTCTTGTGCTGCCATAATGAGGGTTTCGGTTTTTCTCTTCAGGTCTCCTTCTTTCAGCCACAACCATTGATATTTACCTGCTACATCTTCAGTTTGTCTGAAAAACTGGCCATGCAACACTTCTTTCCAGTTGGTTTTCCTTTCTTACAGGTTCCTTTTCCTAAAATGACTTTCTGTTTCAGCATCTTTATTCTCAGCATCACCTCTAGCTGCAACTAACAGTTTCTCCTTAATGTATTCGATATATCTTTTTAGGCCAATTAAAGAAAGATTAACAGTATCTTCAATGCTCATTATTCCTCTTCCACATTCTTTCCTGGGTATGTATAATCTATCAACATTACTCCCCGGTTGGAGCCCCTTGTGCATAGTTTAGAGCTTCCTTGCAGAGGAGTACCTCAATATAGTAATAGCCCACGCATTAATACCTTTGATGATATTTCCCCCCATTCAACTTTGTCTCCGGCATCTTTTTCACTCTTCTCTTATATTCACAGCACACTTTTCTTTTCACCTCTTCCACAACCAGCTTGCACTTTATCTGCCTCCAATATACCTAAATACNCCTCATATCCTTTGTTTTCGCATACAGCTTGCGGTTCATGTTCATACCATTTTTCTTTCGTTTCAAGACCGTATTTCCTGCATTCCTCTCAATGTATCTTTTTTGCAACGCAATCATGCCTGCGTTTAAATTCCTTTTGTGCCATTTTACTACATTCACTTAAGACATGGTTGATGGTTTCATCTGCTTTACCACACATCCTCTATTTACTATCTTGTTGATTTTTATCAATTTTTGCTTTCACTAAATTTGCTCTTACTGCTTGGTCTTGTGCTGCCATAATGAGGGTTTCGGTTTTTCTCTTCAGGTCTCCTTCTTTCAGCCACAACCATTGATATTTACCTGCTACATCTTCAGTTTGTCTGAAAAACTGGCCATGCAACACTTCTTTCCAGTTGGTTTTCCTTTCTTACAGGTTCCTTTTCCTAAAATGACTTTCTGTTTCAGCATCTTTATTCTCAGCATCACCTCTAGCTGCAACTAACAGTTTCTCCTTAATGTATTCGATATATCTTTTTAGGCCAATTAAAGAAAGATTAACAGTATCTTCAATGCTCATTATTCCTCTTCCACATTCTTTCCTGGGTATGTATAATCTATCAACATTACTCCCCGGTTGGAGCCCCTTGTGCATAGTTTAGAGCTTCCTTGCAGAGGAGTACCTCAATATAGTAATAGCCCACGCATTAATACCTTTGATGATATTTCCCCCCATTCAACTTTGTCTCCGGCATCTTTTTCACTCTTCTCTTATATTCACAGCACACTTTTCTTTTCACCTCTTCCACAACCAGCTTGCACTTTATCTGCCTCCAATATACCTAAATACGTGTATCCTTCGCCTTCTTTCAGTAATTTTATAACTGTATCATCTGGCATTTTGGTTCCATCTGATTTGATCCTTTTTCCTCTCTTCATTACCAATGTTGAACACTTTTCGATTCCAAATTCCATGCCAATGTCCTCGCTTAACAATCTTACTGTCTGTGTAAGTGAATCAAATTCTTTTTCGCTAGGTCCATACAATTCAAGATCGTCCATGTAAAGTAAGTGATTAATCTTTTCTCTTTTTGTTGCAATTTCATACCCGGGCTTTGTCTTTTTCAAAACATTGGTTAGGGGAATAAGTGTTAAACAAATAAAAGAGGTGATAAGGCATCTCCCTGAAATATACCTCTTTTAACCTTAACCTCTCCTAGTGATTCATTACCACATGTCAGCTCAATTCTCCAATCTTTGATTGTCTTTTGTAGGAAATGCACTAAAGTATTGTTTATTCCTATGATACGCGACCATTCCTAAAGTCAATCCATCCCATTGCCAAGTTGGTTTTTTTTTGGTTTTTTTTAGTTTTAACGTCATTTTCCCCCAGCAATTGGGGCTCAGACGGTGC
>RDPX01000130.1:723700-739370 GCA_003991215.1 Morbakka virulenta | reverse complement strand
ACGAGGTGAAAGGGCTGAATGTGAGGGAATCGAGCTACCGAGTGGGGAGTTGATGAAGGAGGTTGATGAAGATGGGTACAAGTACCTGGGAGTGCTAGAAGGGGCGAAAGTAATGCAGAAGAAGATGAAGGAGAAAATTGGGAATGAGTACCTACGACGTGTGAAATTGCTGGCAAAGTCGAGGTTGTATGCTGGGAACTTGGTTCGCGGCATCAATGCGTGGGCAGTTAGTGTTGTCCGATACAGCTCTGGAATACTGGATTGGTCTGATGCTGAGCTACGTAAACTTGATACCAAGACAAGGAAGATTTTAACGATGAATGGTGCTTTCTATAGGAATAGTAGTGTAGGTCGTCTGTACATCGGAAGAAAGGATGGGAGTCGTGGCTTGATCAGTGTTGAAGATTGTGTGTGGCAGGAAGAGTTAGGGTTGGAAGAGTATGTACATGCTACTGGCGAGACGATTTTGGAACAGGTTGTTGGAATGATTATGCTTGGAAGGGAGGCGAAGAAGCATTACAAGACGAGAGCGGTTGAGGAGAGAAAGGAGAGGTTGATGGAGAAGGCTCTGCATGGTAGATTCTTTCGGGAGAGGGATGAAAATGCAACAGAGAGATCAGTACAGTGGGTTAAAGGTGGTTTCCTTGCAAAAAGCACAGAGGCGTTTGTGTTTGCTACTCAAGAGCAAGCATTGAGGACAAGGTTGGGGCAGTAGAAGTGGGATGGTGGTGTTGGGCCTATGTGTCGCATCTGCGGGATGGAATCTGAGTCGGTTTGGCATGCTGCATGTGGGTATAAGGTACTGGCTCAGAAGGAGTACAAGAGGCGAGATGATAGGATGGGATTGAGAATATATTGGGAGCTGTGCAAATGGGAAATGGTTTGAAGAGGTGCCTGACAAAGTTATAAAGAGTGAAGATGGTAGGTTTGACCTTTGGTGGGATAGATCAGTGGAGACAATGCAACAAGTTGAAAGTAATCGTGCGGATGTTGTTGTTGTTGACCGCATTGAGAAGAGATGGCTGGCTGTAGATTTTGCTATGCCTTCCGATCGAAATGTGACAGCTAAGGAAGAAGAAAAGGTCACTAAGTATTCTCCCTTGGCCCAAAAAATCCGGAAGTTACACAGCGTATCTACCAGCGTTGTCCCAATCGTTGTGGGAAGCTTAGTAGTGGTAACGAAGCGGTTAGAGCGCAGTTTGAAAGAGTTGGGCATCCCTGATGTCTTGGGTAGACTCCAAACATCTACCATCATTGGAACCACCAACATATTGAGGAAGGTGCGTAACCTCTAAAGCTACTGGTTGGTATCCCGGGTTAAGTTTTCTCGTCTGGCAGGTAAATACCATCTCCCTGTGCGGGCTGTCATGCTGGACATGAACTTTGTTGTTGTTATTATTATTATTATTAATCAGTGAGTTCTGCAGTAGTGGGTCATCTGGCAGTGATTAACTTACTAACCAGTTGTTGATATTTGTTGGAACACGAAAAACACTTGTAGTCCAGAAGGTTATCCTGAGATTAATAGTTTATCTTCTGAGAACACTCTTTTCCATTTAATTGACATTCCAGTAACCACGTCACAGTCGTCAGCCTAGATACCTGGGTGAAACCCAGCTGATTGCTCATATCCGTACCGAAATCACAGCAGAAACTCATAATGTTTTGGTAGTCATTCTGGGCCAATATCTCGCTCTTTTGCGATAATTATGATACAAGGTCTGCCAGAGCTCAAAGCGACAATACTGATAATGATACGGAGAACGATAATAACATTTATTTTTTTACTTTTTTCATTTACAGGTGTTATATTATTTTTCAAGGTAATAATTACTATTACTCTATCTAAACTGCTCTTGACCAACGAACTTCTTTAACTGCCTTCTACCATAAGCTAATTTGTCTATGTGTTACAGTGAAAATTTATATACACTATAAAAAAATACATACACTTCACATATTTATCTAGCAATGTCAGTTACATAAGAGCATTAACTAAAATTTCTTCGGCATCAACACTGGTAGTACGTTTAGGAAGATGGTAATGATAGTGGTAATGATGGTGGTAATGTTTGTGATGATGATCACGACCACGGCAATAAAAGTGGCTTGAGAAGACGATACGGTAGATAACAGCCTAATTATAGTAATTTTATTAAATATCATAATAATAATGTAGACATTAATGACGATAGCAAATAACGATGTTAGCTATTCAGAGCCACGTTAACAATCAAATTATAAAAAAACCAAATGACCAACTGAGTCGTCGACAATATTACGTATATACAGTAGATTTCTCATAATCCCTTGATTAACATTCATACCGTACCATTTTTTTAGTAAAATTGAAGCCCGAAAAAAAAATTTATATTTCCTGTTGGTGACATGAGAATATGTTGCATGTGTACACTAGTAAAATCAGTTTTAGGCACGAATTACTTTTTCTACTCAAAACGCGCGATTTCTTACTTGCATGACTTGGCCTTCAAAGTCATTTTGGGGAAGACTGTATCAACCAATTGCCACCAGACAATTCTCTGTACATTTTTCAGACGTATTTCGTCATTAAACATCTCACAACTAACTATCTGGTTTATTTTTATTAACGCGACCTACAACGAAAAATCGTTAAAATTTCTTAAAATGTAAGAGTATTGCAAATAACTGTGACATCATTTTGGAATTGTTAAGTGCCAAAGACGATTGGACTTTGTATTACATTTTAGCTATCAAAAACCAATGTCTTATAAACCTCTTGTTCTTGTAGCTTTGAGTGACTTATACATACATATATATATATTTGTGTCTGTGTGTGTGTGTATGACCCGTAGTACACGAACATGCTCTACCACTAGTAGAACATGTGCCCTTGTACAACAGACGCACTTGTTCGAAACCAGATCGGAAAACATAGATTTTTTGTGTTCCCTTTCTTTCTCTATTTTTCCACACGCTCTCCTTTAATATATTTATAACGATTTCCACTTCAAAACACAGTATCATGACCTTTTTACTGGTAACTTTAGTGTGCCTAAAGACCCTCTGTTCTAGATATAATGAATTTGGGTCAAGTATTAAACATTACTACTTTCATTAGCTTCATTTGAAACCGGGATTAACAAGTGTGAAACTAGAGGACTCTACCAGTAAGTAAATTACTAAGAAAATAATAAAATTTAAAAAACCCAGAATATTTGGATCTGCCTTTTTTTAACTAACGCATGCTGTTTTAAAGGTACAACAATGGTATTAAATATTTCTATAAAATTCAAATGTAAAAAATAAATGAAATCACTTACATTGTAGCTTGATTGCTCTTTCTAATAATTTTAAATCCAAATGGTTCATCAACATACTCAACCCTGTACAAATCGTTATCTAGTGACGTAGGTACCTCAGTTTCATTGTCATACAACTGAAATGGCACTTCGTATCGTCGGACAGACGGTGGAAATATCTAAAGATATGGAATTAACACGGGCAACAAAATTACATAAATCAAACTACTCTCAGAAATATGTTCGTGTGTATGAGCCTCTGTATACTCAAATAAATATATAATTGTTGTTTAATTACTTCACCCTACAAAAACTACTTTTCACTCCTGAACTCCTAAAAAGCGTTACCTGGCTAGTAAAATGGCTTTTCGTAATATGAGCTAACAAATAACACTTTTAAAAAACTGACTTCTAATTGTTGAAATGGAGATAAATCTAAAGTTGCAAGTTTAGTTTTCAGCACATTGTTTATTTTATTGTCTGTGTGTAAAAACTTCGATAACCCACATAAAATGCTACGAAATTCTGTCTTCCTTTATATTTTAGTGCTGTTACTCTCATCATTACCCATGCCAATTATGCTACCTAACTATTTAACCCAAATTCTCCCAATGTCTACAAAAGTAGACTTGTAATCCAATGCTTGTTTTATAGACACTTGGAGCATATTTGGCATTAAATTATGTCCCTCGTTATTTTAGGATAGATGGTAGGCAAGATGAGCTATAAACTGATATTTAGTTTGGTACAATGTGTCAGTATAAGATATAAGAANAAAAATAAATGAAATCACTTACATTGTAGCTTGATTGCTCTTTCTAATAATTTTAAATCCAAATGGTTCATCAACATACTCAACCCTGTACAAATCGTTATCTAGTGACGTAGGTACCTCAGTTTCATTGTCATACAACTGAAATGGCACTTCGTATCGTCGGACAGACGGTGGAAATATCTAAAGATATGGAATTAACACGGGCAACAAAATTACATAAATCAAACTACTCTCAGAAATATGTTCGTGTGTATGAGCCTCTGTATACTCAAATAAATATATAATTGTTGTTTAATTACTTCACCCTACAAAAACTACTTTTCACTCCTGAACTCCTAAAAAGCGTTACCTGGCTAGTAAAATGGCTTTTCGTAATATGAGCTAACAAATAACACTTTTAAAAAACTGACTTCTAATTGTTGAAATGGAGATAAATCTAAAGTTGCAAGTTTAGTTTTCAGCACATTGTTTATTTTATTGTCTGTGTGTAAAAACTTTGATAACCCACATAAAATGCTACGAAATTCTGTCTTCCTTTATATTTTAGTGCTGTTACTCTCATCATTACCCATGCCAATTATGCTACCTAACTATTTAAAGAGGGGGAGGCTTGCAGGAGAAAAACGAGTAGCTTTAGTTGGTTATCATCTGTTTGAGGCTTCAAACCCATGGGATTCTCGTCTTTCATGGGGCAATAAGACCGACAGCTCGTATCTTAAGGCGCTAACAAGACAAGTCTTAACAAGACAAGTCTTAACAAGACAAGTCTTAACAAGACAAGTCTTAACAAGACAAGTCTTAACAAGACAAGGCTAATCAAGACAACGCGTGACTAGGAAATGTCTCATTTTAATAACAGCTACTTCCTGCTCTTCACAGTCGATCCTTGAAAAGTATGCACGTAACCGATGGCAAATATTTGGAAAAGAGTTAAACACCACCGATAAGCAAATACAACAGACAATGCAAAATAAAACTGAAATTGTGTTTCAACCTTGTAAAAATTTCAGTCAAGACGCTTTAAGGGTACAATGTACCTACTAGATAACTATGACAGTGGTAAGAATGATAATAATGATAATGATGAGGATGAGGATGATGATAATGCATTCTGTGATTATATCACCAAGTCTCCAAAGTTGCTGACTGGTGCAAAAATGTGATTGCTTTTAAGGCGCATTTCATGTGACCTTTATCAAAAATGTAATGTAAAAAACTTTTTAAGATCCGTTTGGATGTTAAAATATGGCAAAAATGTCGTGATTTAATGTTCAACGTGGCCTTTTGATTCATGATCACCAAGGACGTTTTTCATCCATCTATCTATCTATCTATCTATCTATCTATCTATCTATCTATCTATCTATCTATCTATCTATCTATCTATCTATCTATCTATCTATCTATCCATCTATCTATCTATCCATCTATCTATCTATCTATCTTTCTTTCTTTCTTTCCATCTGTTTATCTATTTATCTATCTATTTGTCTATCTATTTATCTATCTATGTAACTACCTATCTATTTTTTTTATCTCAAATCTATTTTTATTGTTCAAAATATCGCAGCGAAGCCTCAGATAATTTAATCAAAAGTAAGTGCTCCAATTTCGGATAATCTAAAGTAAACCTTAAATCAAGGAGAGAAGAAAATTAAGAATAACAAATTGGAAAACTTAGAAAATGGAAGTTATATCGAATACGGGGTGTAGGGGTGTCCTAAAGGGGTTCCATCCAGTGACAACGTTCAGCTGGCCTTCGGGCGATGGACTCACTGGTCCCCAGAAGGCGCCTAACTCTCACATCTGGCTCCAAGAAGCTGTTTGTGCACAACAGCGGCCACACCCCGGTAAACCATTTCAGCTGACAGGCCAAACGATGTGAGGGTAACCAGCAATTTATTGTTTGGATAATACATGCTTCCTACTTTGCGCATGAACCGCACCAGTGGTGTGCACAGGCCACGAGCGAGGCCTCGTAACGAGTGGCCAACCACCGGTTGAAGGCAATGGCAAACCACCACCGTACAATGCCAAGACAATCATGCTTCTGCACAGATCACAGCTCAACGATAACAGCGTTAATGCCTCTAATGCCCAAAGGGTATCTAGCGCTACGCTCGGTCGGGATACTCATGCCCGACAGGTGACACCTGACCGTCAGCCAGCTACTGTTCGGAACCGTAATTCTCTGAGGATTGGAACATGGAATGTGAGGACTTTATACCAAGCAGGAAAACTAGCCAACGTAAAATTGGAGATGGAAAGATTTATCATGAACATACTCGGCTTAAGGGAGACGAGATGGACGGAAGCAGGATGTTTCAACCTAGATGGTTCTGAAATTATCTACTCCGGAGGGGATCAACACCTGAAAGGAGTGGGTATGATGCTAGGCACAGAATTGACTAAGTGCCTCGTGAGATACTGGCCAATCTCGGAGAGAGTTCTTTTGGTTAAACTGAAGGGATCCCCTTTGACCTATCTATAATCAAGGTATATGCACCAACGGCAGACAGCAATGACGAAGAAATTGACAGGTTCTGCGAACAGCTTGACGAAACAAAAAGACAATGCAAATCGCAGGACATCGTTATGGTTATGGGAGATCTAAATGCAAAAGTCGGTTGCCAACGCATTAAGAACGTGGTGGGCCAACATGGACTAGGGATCCAGAATGAACGAGGGGAGAGATGGGTCTATTGGTGTGAAACAAACGACCAAGTGATGACAAACACATGGTTTAAATCCACAACAGAAGACTTTGGACATGAAGGGACCCCGCAGATCGTCTTCGAAACCAGATAGACTATGTGACCATCAATGACCGTTTCAAAAACCCAGTTCAGCAATCTAAGGCTTATCCTGGAGCAGATTGCGGAAGCGGCCACAACCCAGTAATCTGTACTGTAAGAGTAAAATTACGAAGACTCAAGAAGACAACGCCAGGAGTCAAGCTGGAATGGAACGTACTTCACGAAAACCGGGAGCTTAGATCGGGATACGCAGTCGCGGTAAAGAACCGGTTTGAGCTACTTGAAAATGAAGAAGGCAGCAAGTGGAAAGTGCTAAAAGATGCACTAGTCGAAACTGCAAAAGAGCTCATCCCACCGAAACCAAAAGAACCAAAGCAAGAATGGATGAACCCAGATATTCTCCAGCTGAAGAAGAAACGGCAGAAACGTTTAGTCAGAGAATCTCCTCAGTATAAGACTTTGGGCCACTCAATAAGGAAAAGGTGCAGAGAAGCAAAAGAAGAATGGATTAACGAACAATGAGCGGACATTGAAGAAAGCAGGCTATCCGATCCAGGTTCGATACACAAGAAAATCAATCACCTTACAGAGAGGAAGGTGTGCTCAGCAAGCGGATGTATTAAAGCAAGAGATGGCACTATGCTGATGGAAAGAGACAAGCTGGTGGAGCGCTGGGATGAATATATCAATAAATTATTCATGGATGATAGAGGAGAAAAGCCAGCAGTGAAGAAAGCGTTGATCAGACCAAAAATCCTTCACAGCGAAGTAAAAGCGGCAATGAGCAAAATGAAAAGTAACAAAGCAACTGGACCAGACAATGTCTGTATCGAAATGATAAGTGCCCTAGAAGGAATATGGAGTGGAGAAAATCACAGAACTGATCAACGACATTTACGACCGTGGTGAAATCCCCTAAGACATGAGCAAGTCAATATTCATTACACTTCCAAAGAAGCCGGGTGCAACCGAATGTGAACTACATAGAACAATAAGTCTGATGAGTCACGTAACTAAAATACTCATGCGAGTCATCATGGCAAGAGCCCGGAGATCCACAAGGCCAGAAATTGGAAAGGAACAGTTCGGTTTCGTGCAAGACTCAGGAACAAGAAATGCAATATTCATATTGCGAATGTTGTCAGAACGAAGCATCGAAATGCAACACGACCTTTATTTGTGCTTCATCGATTATAGCAAAGCCTTCGATAAAGTAAAGCACGGGAGCTTAATAGAGATACTACAAGACCTGGATATTGACGAGAAAGCTATTAAACTCCTAAGGAATTTATACTGGGAGCACACAGCGGGAGTAAGAATCCAGAACCAGGTTGGAAAATACAGTGGCATAAAAGGAGGTGTTCGTCAAGGTTGTGTCTTCTCACCAGTCCTTTTAACATCTACAGTGAGATGATAATGAGGGCAATTGATGGTAAAGGTGACTACTCAATATGAGGGTACACTGCCAACAATATCCGTTATGCTGAGGATACCACCCTGATCGCACACAGCCCAGAAGAACTCCAAGAGTTTCTAGACACCATTATAGAGGAGAGCAAGAATAAAGGACTCACCATCAACAAGAAAAAGACATTCTGTATGGCCATTAGCAGAAGAAGCCACGTTGACTGCACGTTGAAAATAGAAGACAGCCAAATAAAGCAGGTGGAAGCCTTTAATTACCTAGGTAGTATGATAAGCTCAGACGGAAGAAGCATCAAGGAAGTTAAAAGACGAATAGCCATGGCCAAGGAGGTTTTCCAACGGATGCTAAAGCTAATGAAGTGCGGATCACTTTCCATGAACACCAAAATTCGAATTATAAACTGCTACATCATCCCGGCACAAACATATGGTTGCAAGAGCTGGACACTAACGCCAGTACTGGAGAAGTCATTCGAGGAAACAGAAATGTGGGTGCTTCGGCGTATGCTACGAATTTCTTGGACGAAAACGGGTGACGAATGTTGAAGTCCTCAGACGTGCAGGGAAGGCAAAGAATCTCTTACACACCATCAGGAAGAGACAGCTCTCCTTCCTAGGACACGTGATACGGAAAGAAGGCCTCAAAGAACTGGCGCTGACAGGGCAAGTGCAGGGAATGAAAGGAAGAGGCAGACCAAGGAGGACATACATGAAGAGCATAGCAAAGTACACCAACAAAAGAGCAGAGTACACCAACAAGAGAGCAGAGTACACCAACAAGGGCGCAGTGGAACTACTGAGGGCAGCAAAGAACAGGGACCTGTGGCAAAGCATGACCGCCAACGTTCTGCGAGGACACGGCACCTTTCGAAAATATGTATTTTGAAAAATAAGTAAAACAGCCGGCAGATTACTCAACTTTTTTGCCAGCAATTGTTACAATTTTCTCTTTCCATGACAGAATTACTTCCACGTATCCGCTAATTATGTTTAAGTTTCAAAAAAGTACCTTTATTCTTATATGATCCTTGTAAGATGCTACTGAAAACTTTAGCTTTTCAAAGACATTTGGATAGATTGATGGAGTTTTTATTCTACGGAGGTCTGCAACAAAAGAACTTGCTTCCATATCAACTTTTGTTTTGCTATCTTCCACTTTATAGCCAAACATTTTTGGATAGAAGCAATAAGGTACACCATCCTAGGATAGAAAATAATTATAAGTTTATTACATAAATAAATTATTAACGGGATAACATTTCACGGTAACTTTTAAGTCGTGATGCAAGCAGTAAGTTAATGGATTTTACTTACTTTACTTTTACTGATGAAAAAATGTTTGCAAGGCAAAAATAATGCTAAAAACCTGGAGCATTGAAATAAAAAACAAGAAAGGAAACAAAGAATTTCGCCTTAAAGAAAGCAGTTTGTCGTAATCTTCTGGACTCAATTTACATTTTAGCTGTCTGTTTCAAAGAATAAATATCCAAAATGTTGTAATCTTTATTCTCCGACTCTGGTTAGTCAAAATCATAATTAACACGCTAATACACTGCGGTACATGTTGAATGTTACATCTCCCGTCGTCAGCTGTAGTATATTTCAACGTTGCAGATCACCGTAGTAAGAGCGACTGACATGTTTTGACAAGTTTTCCCATACCTACATTCCATTTTTTGTGCTCATTTCTCTAGTGATGGAAGCCATGATTCTAAAAGGGCGCAAGATATACTATAGGCATGATTGCTGTGTTGCAAGAAAGAGTCTGGGGAGGGGGGGTTCTTGTTGGTGTGTTGGTTTTCTTGTCTATACAATTCTTATTTTCCCAGTCAACGACGTGATTTCAGTGTAAAACTACACTTTTTGCTGGGAAAACAAAATCCATCGAGCACTTAAGCAGCGGTATGACACCTAAACATTTAATTGTGCGGCAGAATCATGTTCTATTGCAAATTAATGCAAATCTCTTTTCGTCCCTTCAAACAAATGTCTTTCCAACTTTATCACACCATGCACTTTTACACGCCACAAAACCTTTTTATCAGAATGCGCTTGATTCCAGCTAATGTCAGGCTAATACTGATTTCGTTTTTCACCTGACCTTCAAACAATGCATAGCGTTCCGCATATCCATTTACCATTTTTAAAAATTGAATGTTTTAAATAAATATTCCAAGTTTGCTGGAACTTTTCTGGCGTGTACATAATCCTTTTGTGGTTTTTTTTCATTTCATTACTGCTCAAAGGTTTTGCCCTTTCAAGTCATTCATAACAAGTAAACTTTAATATTTGTCATATAGATTAAGAATGTGTCTCGATCCCTTCAAAGAAGACATAGGAAAAGATGCTCCAAGACTTGGTCTCAGTCTCAGTGGTATAGGTTTTTCATTTGCGCTCCACACAAATCTATTTTCAAAAGTTAGAAGCCATAAATCAAATAAAAATTTGACCTTCGCAAAAAAGCTGAATGGGTAAGAAATCACTTATAACCTTCCATAAAATAATATTACATAAAATATGTTTCTGATCATTTGTTTATTTGTTGATAAAGGTAATGGTATGCTATAACACCCCTTTCGGTCAAAATGTTTGCTGCAGCCTGATATAAATATATGCCATAAAGTAGAAGAAACGTATCACAAATAATAAAGTGAGAGACTGGTCCAAGGTGAACCCCATTCAGAGCACAATGAGAACGGAAAGACTGCAGTGGTTCCGCCAAGTAAACAAAAAGGGTGAAAAGGATGACCATCCGCTGGAGATGGTGCAGATACTAGGTGATGGCAGAAAACTAGGCCCATCAAAATAAAGAAGGCTTGACCCATTACGGAATATGGCCTATTGAAATCATAAAAAATAGTGATTCATTCATGAAGATATTGGGTAACATGATCCAATCTTTAAAAAACAAAATGACACCAAAGTCAAAACGTTGTGTGTTCTCAATGCCAATACTGCATTTTTGTTTTTTATCATGGTTTTTTCCCGCCATAGCCGAGGATCTGATTGCCTATGGATCTTATTGAAGACATATGCATTCTTTAAAAATTTTATTTACTTTCCATCAGAAATATTTAATACATATGAGAAAAGGAAGAGATTCAACGTAGTAAAGCAGTGTGCTCATAAGCCAAGCTACCAAACTTAAAGTTTTATCCATCAAGTATCTCCCACTTAAGATTAATCAATTTCTTTCTTTTGCGTCCAAATTCGGTGATTGGAGAAAGCACAGTTTTATTTCTGTAAAACATTTGTTGGTCTCAAATTTTATTCTACCATCGGTTCGGATAAGTTTCCACTTAGAGTTAAAAAAACACTAAACTCACAAAGGAAATTTTATTTCATAATCAACTATACTTCTGAATCTCCATGTGTGGTTTAGATACAAAAAGCTTTTGCGTTTTAGTATTTTTATTACCCGCACCTGTTTTCAATAAATTGAGGTTGAAGGCAGTAACAGGAGGCGGTAGATGCTCACTAGTACCGGTTGAGTGAGAAGGTAATATGGGTTAAACTGTTGGGAAGGTTCATGAGATAGCGACTATTTTTAAAGAACCCTGGTAAACAGTGGGCTATGTCACCGTGTACAGATTTCATCAATGAACGATCTAAAAAGAAGGGGCAAAGGTAAATGAAGGTGAGTAGGAAGCACCCAGTACATCATGGTCAACAAGGCATCTCAATCGCTTTCCTAAGTCCCTCCACCGAAAGCTACGTCCTCTTGGTTGGCCGAAAAATTGTCTGAACGCATCCCACACGCATCCTGAACCATCGCGTTATGCAGGAAAAAGACCCAAAACCCAAAGTTCGAACAAGAAGAGCAAAATGCTGACACCTATTCTTAACCAATAGGCATAGACGTTTTTTGAAATTTAACTTTTATTATGTATTAAAAATCTAAAGTAATTGAACAATTCAAAGACTCTAATTTATAAGATTATCAAAGTATAAAGTCGTTGTGCCTGAAGCGTATTCTTGTTTTGTATCCCTTTTGCTGCATTTAACATTAAACATCCAGTTAATTTCCGAGTAGCCGGATTGCGAATTTACCTTCACTGAGTAACTGCACATGTACGCTGGAAAGTCTCTAATTTTGATATTAGTGAGAGTATCTCAAGTGTTTGTTTTAAACACGCTACGAATATCTAGTACCCATTCTCGCTCTCCTCAGGTTGGCTTTTAATATGAAGAGTAAAACAAGTGCCCTGAATCTAGCCTTACTCTGCCTCTGTTTTTTTAACCAATTGGTCATGTGGCATTTTGTTTTCATATGACTTTATTCTCAAAGCTCCAGCTAAATGAAAAGGAATATTTTCACGTTAACCATAGACAAAAGGATAAGTTTTCCTGCGGCTGCGCTCTGACATTATGTGAGATGTTGTATCGTGTTTCGGCAGTTTGAACAATTTATCAAACTTTCTCTCAAATGCTTCGCAGTGTTTCAATGCCTGCTTCTGTAACCCGTGCTATTTGCTAATGGGTCATATTTAGTATATTGTATCTAACGTAAAGTAATCAGAAATTTTACAAACACTTGGCCAACTGTGAAAATTCTGATTTTCGATTAAACAAAAAGAAGTCCAACCATCTTGCCTCCCTTCTTCTGCACCAACAACTCCCTTCCTTAAACAAAAGGATCTCCTGCACAAACTAACATCAAAACACTTGACAAACTGTGAGTCTTCATTATTTACTCCAAAAACACATGCGGCATTTTGTGTGATGGTGTACCTGCTCAAATACTCGAAGTTGGCAATAAACAGCAGGAAGGATTAACGAAGTGCTGAAAATGGTATCAGGTGTCAGGGTAGAATTCTGTGTGAGGCAATGAAATCGCTCAAAGAAATGCAAGTTTTGTCGGCTGAATTCCTGTAAATTGAAAAGTCGTGTCATTCCAGTTGCTTCCGTTTATGTGTTGAAGCTCTCACACATAAACGCAACAGGTCTGTTATTACTATTCTTAGACGTTACAACTGGTAATCAATTTCCTTCTACTCCCATGAACATCCTGAACTTTCATTTCGGTTTACCACAACTTTGGCAAATTACTTCCTGTCTTTATTTGGCCTCGAAGCTGACAGTTTACAAAAAGACGAGTGGCACGATTGAGAAACCTTCTGCACAATACAGTTTGGCACCGAACAAGGCAATACTATCTTTAAGATGGGCTTCTGGTCCATCGCTTTGGGTACTTTTAACCTGTCATCGAATTAAGATAACAAACTTCGTTTCAAAACTTTACAGAGTTAAACTGAATACATGCTTACCTTACGGGTTCCTGTTGGTGCTTTCCATAAACAACCTCGAGCCACACACCTTTTCTCACTGGCTTTTGGATCTGGATGGCAGTCAAAACGTTCCAAGTCGTCAGCAGCTACTAGATATTGGAAAAGTATGAAGACAAGAACACAATATTCTTTTCTTATCATTCTTGCCAGGAGAGAGACTATTAGCTATTTAAAACCCGACTGTCTGCCCTACAGAAACACACAGGTGTTTCTGTTCCCTTGCAATTTGATTTATTTCTTATCCCTTATTCAGCTTCACAGCTGCTTCAACTGGTCAACAAAGAGCGCCCCTCCTCCAATTACCATTCTGCAGTGCATGGTATTCCTAGATAATGAAATGCTGGTAATTTCATAACTGTAAAGTGAATGGGGCTCATTCTCAGCTTTTATCTGGTCCAGGTTACCGCAACTAGTTGTTTGACTACGGAAAGGGGTGTGTGTTGCCTTTTTTGTGTTTACAAGCATGCTTTTTCCAAATTTACTCATTTGGAATCCAAGAAGCTACTGCAGCGAAATATGATCCCCCAGGCCAACCCTCCTTTTATTTGACGAAGATAAAGTAAGTTTTTGTGTAAAAAAAGGCTTTATCTTTCAACCTTGTGGTGCCAATCTTAATGAAACGCTATTTGAATAGCGATTACGTTAGACTTACCAATAAACTTGGCAATAATCAAGTGCTGACACATTGCACCTTTAGTTCAGGCACTGGGGTTTTCTGTCAATGTCCACTTGGCTGATTGGTCTTTTTTGCTAACAAGACCAGTCAGCAGTCAACCAAGAGACAGTTCTCTCCGAGAAAGACCCAGTGCATTTATCTTTGTCCATGGTGCTTTCTATCCATTTTCCTTGATCACTGCCCACTCCGTCTGAATCTTTGGTAGATAGATTTCTGTTAAAGACGATATCAACCACTGTTTACCAGGGGCGGCATCAATGACGAACATACTTTGTTAACACCGTTCATATTCTCATCACTATGATTTTTGAGTCGATTATCACCACGTTTAATACCATCATGAATAAAATTAAAACGGATATCCAAGATTCCTCAAAATATAATCCCAACTGCTTCTTCAGAGACAGCCCTGATTGCAACACAAATGGGTCTTGCACAGACAACACAGAAAATACTACAATGGGCTTTAGTTTGCTCTCCCAGCTAATAGCCTTTCTTCCATAAAGCAATAAATTTCCATGAGTAGACTTGAGAAAATACGGATTTTCAGTTCAATCAAATTAAAAAAACTATAAAGAAAATCGATCCTCCTTTTTCTGTTCAGTCAAAGGGGGATTCACTGTTCCTTTATAATATAATAATAATGGAGAATAAGATTTGTTGGTGTCAGATAACTTTGATTTGGATAAATCCAGTACGGCGCACTAGCTCCCATAACATACTGTTGGGTCTTACATAACGTTTAGAATATATCAACATTGGTGGGCATCACAGTCCTAAAGCCCTGCAATAAATAACAGCGTGTTTTTTTTCCCTTCATATTAAATCGTTTCATCAAATATTTGAAATTTTGATTCTTAATCGTATTCTTCTTTGACTTTTCCCCTCTTTCATTGTAGGCTCCTGCGGTGATCATTCTTCTCCAAGAAACCATTGGACAGGGTGTCTTGGAGAAGGATGATCTCAGACTTACTCTGCCACAATTGACTAATTTTGTTCATTACATCCCGTATTCAAGTCCTTACAAGTAAATCCTCAACAAAAACCGCTAAGAATACTAATTGCTTTAGAAAAGTGCAACAAGGTGGACCGACGATTGATTCTAATGCCGCACATTTCAAATGAAACATGCTGTATTTTGAATGTATGCAGTTGTTGCAATTTCAACAGAATTGTGACATTGATTTTGCTCTTAAATTAAATTTCTTGTAGAAATAAAATAAAAAATTTAATGCACAAACAGCGTACGCCTGCAAAAACTCAAACCAGATCCAGACTGTGATCCCATTTAACACCCAAATTTAATTATTTCTTCCTTGTACTGCTGCCAAAATTCCTTTAAAATGTAATCAAAATCTCTTCTTAACATTTAGAGCTATTTTGCACACAAACAGACAAAACAAACAAAACAAACAAAACAAACAAAACAAACAAAACAAACAGACAAAACAGACAAACAGAAAAAAAAA